>JAEUWS010000404.1:0-17865 GCA_018524945.1 Podaxis sp. C-F-92630
TAATCCATCAAAGGTGATGACAAACAGAACAATAATAAACAATCAAGAACATAACGAGTGAGTTCAAAACAATGCAACAATATGAATCTACTGTAGTAAGGGCCTAGCCCTTACACTATTGCACTTCTCTGGACTTACCTTAAGAAATAGCTAAAAGAGTATGAAACACCTAATAGCATGGGAGCCTTGTGGAAAAAGGTGGAGAAGCAGTGGGATAATATTGGACTAGCAGTGTTTTGGAATCTGATAAGAAGTATGTCTAGGAGTGTCCAAGCATTTTTACAGGCCAAGGGAGGCTATACCAAGTACTAGATTACCAGTTTTGTATATAAAATTCAAGGGGGACAAAAGTGTTATAATGCACTGAAAGTATTATTTAACTCATAACATACCCAATATAGAGTATTACATAATGTTGTGTAGATAAGATATAGAGCTATCTTTATTGAAATATGAAGCATGTAGCCTTATTACTCCATGAGCTATTAAAGGATTTATTGCACAGTTGAAAACATTGGAGCACTTTTGTCCTTGACTGTATGTTATGTAGTTGTAGTGTGTTCAAGCACCATGTAATAAACTGTTGATAAAAAAAGACACTGTAGACAGATGTCCTAGAATATAAACAGAACAATACTGAGTAGATCCAACTGATAATGGAGAAAATGAGATAAGTACATAATAATTAAGATAAGCAAAAGATGACCAGTGGATATTGTGCTGAGACTCCTCCATGGAACATCAGACCAACAAGCAAATTTCATAAATGTCCAAAACCTTATTGCTTGTATTATAGTGGTTCTATTGAGTGTCAATTATTGGGACAAAGCAAATACTTATTGCAGTCCATCTCTCAGGGTTATACTCCTGTTTTGACTTCATTCGAGCTCTCCAACTAGACTCGAGTCCCTCAACCTCATCCCAATAATCAAGTGATTCAACAGAATAGATTATCATCAAATGTCGTAAATACGTGAGTCATAGCAAGGGCATAAAGAGCACTGCAATAACGATGCGGGAAGACAACAGAGGGGAGAAAGTGAACTCTAACAATATTCTACACCAAAAGAAGTCAACGATGCCTCACAGCACCAGTCATCGAGGAGCGAACAATGAGGAGAGCATAAGAACAAAGGAAAGAACGAATGACGGGCAGTAGTGCAATCGACGGAAAGGAGGGGCATAAGTGGAGCGATACAAAAGACCACGAACACGAGCAAAAAGCAAGATTGGGAGCTTTTGACTCCCCAAATGTCGCGATACCGAAACGCAGAACCGAGTCCAAGATCAAAGAGCGGCCGGTCCAATGAGCAACATACTCATCTTTTCAAAACACCATTCCCCATCCTCATAGCGGCACCACCAAACTTAGCCGCAAGGCCCACCTTCCTCCCAAGCACCCTCAACATCACAACACAAACCCCAATCCCAAACAGTACCGCGTACGTCGACATGGTCAGAGTCATCCTCGCGAACCTCTGCATGAGTGACTGACGCTGTGCCTTTGTTTGTGCCGTTTGGTTCTGCGACGACGTTGCTGCTGGCATTGAAGGGGATGACGATGAAGACGAAGGAGCTGAAGAAGTTGAAGTAGTGCCAAACCAGGCCGAAAGCCCAAGCATTCCAGGAACCCTCGACGCACTCAACACCCTCCTGACAAGGTCCACGGGCCACGCACCCATCCCCACCCCCGCATTCCTTCTCCTCTCCCCCTCAACCTCAATCTGCCTCTCCCGCTCCGCAATCCAGTGCTCAACCTTCTCCAACCTTCCTTTCACCTCTTCCACCATCCTCCTCGTCTCCCCAACACTCCTCTCCAACTCGTCCTCCCTCTTCTCCAATTCATCCAACCGTTCCGTCTCTCCCGACTTTCGCCTCTCCTTTGGCTTCAACTTCGCTTTCGTCTGCGGAGATGGCGATAGCCTCGAAGTTTGACCTTGCGCCACCGTCGAACTCTGAGATCTGGGCGGAAGCTCAAGCTTCAACACAGGCGAGAATATGTCCTCAACACTCCGACTCATCCCATCCCCATCAACGTGTTTCACCGTATCCACACCCTCCATCTCCCAAGCCTCCACACCACTCACTGCTGCCCTCTTCTTCCCACCTTTCTTCCGCCTACTACCAACGTTTAGCGCCGCCGGATCCGCCTTGGCCAGCAAAGCCTCCATGCTCTCTTCCACCTCCGCGTCCACCTTCTCCCCGAGCTCATCTTTGCGTAACCACGAAGACTTTCGTTCCACAACAGTAATAACCGCGCTCTTCGGCTCTCTCAAACTTCCCGCCCTCGAATGTGCAACACTTCCACCACCAACACTCCCAGCACTCGCCTCCTTCCCATGTCCACTTCCCTCCTTCACATCGTCCTTGGGTACAGATAAAGGCACAGGAATAGGCAAAACTGGAGCCTCCTTCTCCAACAACGCCTCAATCCCTACCTCCTCCTCCGCCTCATACTCCTTCACAATCGCATCCTCAGCATTCCGATGCGCACCCTCCTCCTCGTCCGGCGGAACCACAATATGCCGATGATTCTCTCCCCACACCTCAACTCCCGAAAGCCGATGCGAATGCGTACGCGATGAGAGCGAAATAACACGCGTACGTGGATGTTGAATCGCACCCCCATTCCCGACTCCTAACAACCCACCACTCCCACCATCCGCACCATCAATACTCCCATTACTCTTCTTCTCATTCAGCCCATTCGCACTAAGATTCGTCGACGACGGAACTCTGGTTTTCGACCTGACACTCCCGTTCGCAGCAGCCAAGTTCATACTAGGCACTCTCGACCTCGGGCGACTCGGGGTGGGTGAATACGACTTGGACGGGATACGCGAATGGGAAGGTGAAGCACCAGAACCAGGCTGGCCGGGGAACACCCTCGACCTCGGTCTCGGCTCCAAAAGCTCTTCCAACTTTTCTTCAAGCAATTTCGTAGGCGACTCTCGTCCTCCGTGACGCGGCTGTGGCGCTAGAATCTGCACCGGCTGGTGCTGCTGTTGTTGTTGTTCTTGCTGATAGTGTTGTTGACGTTGAGGTTGCTGAGAGTCAACAACGTTCACGGGCGCTTGAGCGTGACTTGGTTCTGATACACGCTGCACTTGCACGTGAGGGACCGGAGCCGTTGTGGCACCGACCGACAGAACCTGCTGTTTTCCATGAGGCGCGTACACCCCGTTATCACTGACATAATTGACATCAGTCATCATGTCACCTCCGTAACCCTGTATAGAAGCAGGCGGCTGATATAATTGACCTGGGTGAGGTGGGAGCGGGAGGGGTCGGACACCTTCAACCAACGCGTTGACGTACAAGGTATCGAAACCTTGTGTTTGGATGTAGCTACCTCCTGTGGTCATTGGATTCATATGGTTCAAGGGCTCAGGGGACGCAATGGATCCGGTAGATTGGGGAGAGAAGGGTAAAACACCAGGAGGCAATGGCCCAAAGGATACGTCCTGAGAGAGTATTTGCGGGGAACCATATGGTGGTCCAAATGCAGGAATACCTTGGGCAAGGTTGTGCTGAAGAGACGCATTGAAGGAAGCATGTTCGGATAGAATTTGTTGGGACGAAGGCGGGTAGGGCAGTAACCTTGGTTCCTTCTTCCGTTCCGTATCTCCATCCATACCCATGGTGGGTGCGGTCGTAGTTTCAGGCGCAGAGGCCATGGAATAAGAGGTGCGGAAAGGGAAGCTGTCGCTCTGGGGACGAGGACGGGATCGAGTAGAATTGATAGCGGGGGCCGAGTCTACCTCGGAGTCGAGAGAACCTTTTAGATCATCCATTCTTTTGACAGGAGATGCGCCGCGCCCTGAATCTTTGACAGGCGACACGGACCGTGACGGACCGTTGCGTTCGAACGACGCAACCATCCCTTTCACCCGTCCAGTTCCAGATCTTCCGCGTTGAGAACCTAGATACAACATTGCTGAGTATGGCGGCGTTTCAAACGAGTGAGACACATACCGCTCATTGAATTCGAGGACATGGAGGAAGTGGACGAATAATTTCCAGTCTCGTCTTCTTGTTCGCCTTGTTGGTCAGAGGGGAAAGCTGGGTTCCATATCCGTCCACGGAGCGAGTCCTGTCGCAGAACACGGGAGGCGCCGAGTAGTGCACTCTGCCACCGCTGGTTCAATCCATACCTAATTCACCAGTATATCAACTAAACATCGCAGCACAGTGTCAACAGGCTTACTTGTCAAGATCACCCTCAGTCAACCTCAGGAACTTTCGCCCATTGATCTTCTGCGTTCGCACAAACGTCGCTATATCTTGCGCAACCAACGGTGGTAGATCTCCAGATGTGACGCGTAATGACGAGGTAAGATACGCAGCCAACTGCGATGGAGTCCAAACCCGCGGATCATCAGGCAGTTCGTCCGTGCCAATACCTCCGACTAGATTTGGCTGAGAGGCACTTGGAAGAGTATCTGCCCTGCGTTCTCTGCGAGTGAGAACCGGGACATCTTGGATGTCAAACTCGGCTCTGGTAGGAGACGCCGAGGAAGGAAAATTGGGTGGTATAGGGAGCGGACGAGGGAGTTCTGCGTTAAGACTGCGGCTGTACTTATGACCGCTTGGACGCGGGGAGTTGACTTTGGGTTTGGTAGGAGATGAAGGGACAAAGTGGTGCGAGGTGCTGTTGGAGGAGTGGGTTGAGTTTGAGCGGGTGAGGATGCCAGTAGATGTGGTCTTGATTGCGTATGGATGTGGGTTGGATCTGAGGCTGTCTTTTGTTGGAGAAGAAGATCTCGGAAAAGTGAGAGAAATTGAGGAGGAAGCAGGGGAGGGATAGGGAGACGCTGAAGTCGCCATTGAGAGAACTGGTTCAACCGTTCACCACAACGTCCCCTATATACGCATATGGTAACCCAACCATCAACTACTTATCCCGATCCGGATCAGCGGCACGCGCAAACCGTGTTAAGCCATTTAGTCGCGCTCTTTCTTCCTTACACTTGCCAAGTGCTCCAACTCTATAAACCCAGGACTGATTGCAACGTACAATTTATCATCACTAGACATATTCCGACGATAAATTTACCATCTCTATCACGTTCCATAGACCACTTGCAGTTGCGGGAACAGACTTAGAATTACCGGCCTACATGACATCGAAAATCTCCCGAGTTCCCGAGCTTCAAGCGAAGAGCCCAGAGCATCAAGGTGGGACTTACGGCTTGGCCGTCCTTAGCAAAAGCTACGACCTTAGTTCTAACATTATGAATACTCATGTCATCTGTCATCATCGACAGGCGCGATCTCCCACTAAGGGCAGGTGTGAGTATAGGAGTAGAAACAAAGAATGAGAGGATATACATGCGAACTCGAACGGCCTGGTGTCGGTCTTATCATAGACGAAGGGGAAGTTCTTTGTCCACGACCTTACCAAAGCGCCAAAACGCTAGGAATCGTGAGCTGAAGGCAAGAAGATGCTGATCGGCACTGCGAGGCTGCAACTGCGAAGGCCTCATCTGAGCTATCGCTATTATCGAAGCACTTACAGTTGAAACAACCAAAGAATATTTACCCGAATCGACTCAGATGTCCTGCGCTCAAACATCGTGCACCGCTTCTTCGTCCACAATCGATAATTTGCATGCTTACGAGAACGGGAAGGGTGGTTAAGTATGCGAGCGCGTCGGCATCCGTCTGACGTTGGCTTTGACCCAGAGAGATAGGAAAGAAATGGCTGTTGAGTAGTATTGAGAACGATGATGAGGGAGAGACTGAGTTAGAGGAAACTGAGAAAGAAGGGCTGGAAACGGCAAGTCGTGTTTACTAATAGATACATCGTTTTATTTATACAGTAAGTATCTACCACTTACCTACGATATCCATGTAGTATCCGCGCATCAATGCAGCGAGAACAATTACAAAAGACGGAAGAAAATTGTAAGACACATCGGAAATCAAAGAAAGCGCCATAAAACAATCGAAAGTCAAGTATATGCCGTGGGCCCGTGAATTCTACAGTGAGGAACAGGAAGATAGCGAAAAAACACATAACAAACGAACGGAACGGGGAGAGAGGCGAGGAAAGAGGTTATGTACTTGGATGGCTCGGGCCCGTCCGATATGCCCGAAGTGTCGGATAGCCGACGTAGGACATGACGTCGTGTTACTAGCGTCTATGCACTGGGGTGAAAGGGGAAAAGAGGGGCGCCGGCTGTCGATGGCGTCTAGATAATGGGAGGGGGGGGTGTATAGTGTAATTGCAAGGCTGGACACCGTTCGATCTTCACATTTAATTCAGAACGGAACTATGCAATAGCATATCCTCAAATTCTCTGACATGTCGAATTCACCGGATGACTTGTATCCATGTGTATAGATAGATCTTCCAATTCACTGTTGGCTCGTGTTACCTGGCTCATCTACATTCTAGATCCAGGAGCCTGGTGTCGATTCAACCTGGACAACGGTTGGACTGGAACCGTACCATGTACAAATGCCTTTTGTTTAGCTATACCTGAATACAGACTCATCTCCCGCTTGTAGATTTCCCTTAAGCCAAATATCGCCGAAAGATACCAGAAGTTCGTCTTTGAGTACCTCGGCGAGAGCTTGGGTGATTCTGGGGTGTCTTACAAGCAACCCCTAGTCCCGCTCTTTTTATTAGTACAAACTCAGAATTGGTGTCCTCGTATCTATCAAAGGTGATCGAAAGCATGTTACAGAAGGTCTTTACTCTATTCGTAATGAGAAACTTGTCGTTATCGTTATCCTCCAAATATTTTCGTAACCATAATGTTCAAATTCAGGATAGTAAAATGCCTGGAGAATTCCCAGCGCTCCGTACTGCGTCCCACATAAGTCTTCATAATCCTATCGTGCACGCACCCATGAACCCGCTATGTCCGCCTCCAAAGAGATTTTGACTCGACAATGAAACATCCTGGAGACCCTACTACTGCTCTTCACGGTGAGCCTGTTTCATGCCTTTCTCTGCTTCGGGCACTACCACAGCTCCTTCCCATCTCTTATATAATCTCTTCCTCATGAACTTCCACACCTCGCACCATACAACAAACAAAACGGACATGCCAACCACAATGCTCCATTCCCATGAAATGCCTGTTTGGTAGAAGACGCGGTTATTGAAGCCAGGCACGTAAACGGCTATGCAAGCAAGACATGACTATACACATCAGGGGAGATAGCGAGAGAAAACCTACGAATGACAACGCTAATCATGCCGCCGACAACAGCCCAGAAGAGGACTTGGTTTCTCCACAAATCCTTATAGAATGGAATTCCAGGCGTGAGAGAGAACATTGAGCGGTTTACTAAGAAATGAGTGAGAATCACATCGTTCGAGCAGGCCGGGAAGGACATACATGATTTAAGCTCGAAAGCATACAACAAGATCTGAAATATGAGAGCCGCAAATGCAGTGGATCGCGCGCGAGAAACCGGTATACATTGCTCGAGTGCGTTATGATTGCAGTCGTGTCCCAGGTTACCGTCATTGCCACCATAAATGACGATGACGAACTGAAAATATGTTATAAACGAAATCTCATCCGACAGAAACATATCGACTTACGCTCGCTAAAGACAAGGCTCCCATCACAATCCCGTAAGAAAACGTGTCAATGATCACTGGCCAGGTAAAGATGCCATCCTTGACCGAATGGGGAGGCCTCTTCATTAAATCAGCCGGACTCGGTTCCATACCCAAACCGAAAGCAGGAGGGGCAGACGTCAACATGTTGACCCAGAGCACCGCAATTGGGCTTAACGGGAAGATGCTAACGCCTGATGAATCGACGAAGCAGAGACCAACAATGAGTAGAAGCACTTCGGCAATGTTGACGGAGAGAAGGTGAAGGATGAAACGCTGAATGTTGAGGAAGAGCCGGCGGCCTTCGGAGACTGCGACACGGATGGAATCGAAGTTACTGCAAGTGTGTCAGTCCAACGCCACGAAAAAAGGCGGTAAATTTACTCGTCAGTCAAGACAAGATCCGATGCGTCTTTCGCGACGTCTGAACCGGCCATGCCCATTGCTATTCCCACTGGTGCGAGCTTTAATGCGGGAGAGTCGTTGACGCCATCGCCTGACATCGACAAGTGCTTTCCACGGCGTTTTCCTGCGTGGATCATACGGACTACGTTCGGTTATGAGCACCCTCCGCATCGAGCGTCATGAAAACAAGACTAACCTTTGGTCTCTGGTGCACATCTGGCGATGACGAGCGGAAGTTCGGGCAATGCATCGATCTCTTCGTCCGTTAGTTTGTCAAACTCCGTCGCCTGCAGAATTTTCAGTCCACAAGTCATGTATCGTCGTCACTCGCGAAACACACCGTCATAACGGCACTCCTTGGTGCATCAGGCGAGATGATCTCAACCGATTCAGCGATGGCCCTTGCAGTCGTCAGATGATCACCAGTCAGCCTGAATTGTAATTGGCTTAGCGTCTCTAGATATAGAGAGAGTAAAATGCTCACATATGAACAACAATCCCGGCCTCCTTACAAGCCCTGACAGCACCCAGAGTCTCAGGCCGAGGAGGATCGAAAATGCCAGCCAGTCCCAGAAACGTGAACTCCTTCTCGGCGTCTTCACGAGTGGCATCCTTCACTATGGCTGGATCGAGCGTACGGTGGCCCATTCCAATAACACGCAACCCCTGAGAGGCGAGCTCCTCAGCCTTGGCAAGGAAGACATTTCGAAGGGCTTGTGTCAGGGGTGCGACAACACCAGGCTCCTCTGGATTTGGGACATAAGAAGTTGAGGCATCCAAAACACGCTCAATCTACGACTCATTAGGTAATGGTTCACCAACATGAAGAGGAAAGCAACTTGCAGCACCCTTGATCAGACAAATAACCTCCCCGCCCTTCTCGGTATCCACGTAAATCATGGACATCCGCTTCAGTTCACTCGAGAACGGGAACTCCGCCTTTAGTTCAAAACGTCTGGTAGCAACTATCTCCTCGTCTTGGGGTTCGGCTTTCTCGCTGATGGTCTTCTTCTCTTCGATGATTGGTCCTAAGGCGGGTCGACCTATTGCTACCTCAGGGACCACAGCATCAGCGGTGAGACTTGGACGACCGAGGTTGAGCTTCGTGGCAAAGACCTGAAGTGCGACTTCCGTAGGATCTCCGGTGGACTTCCATTCGCCTTTGAGATTCTTGTGAATCCTGTGAGCGAATCGATCAGGGCTATGTTCAGTGAAATGAAACGACGGCGTACGTGGCAATATTACAGAGCGCAGCGACGCGAACGACTTGAGCAATGCCCTCGTGCAGAGCCGTGGCGTCAAGAGCTTCACCGGTTGCATCTTTTCGGATAAGGCCGATAGGCTCAATGGCGTTTTGCGTGATGTCAGCCGTGAGTTCAACGGATGCACTCGGGTCTCCCGCAATCCAGAATTTCCTAACAGACATTTTGCCTGCGAGACGAAGTTGCGCATGAATCATCAAATGAGCCAAAAGTAAAGGATGGACCAACCCAAAGTCAAAGTCCCAGTCTTATCACTACAAATGTCGGTGACACCGCCAAGATTCTCAAGAGCGTCGAGCTTGCGAACAATAACATGCTCCTTCGCCATTTTCCTCGTACCAACAGCCATCGTCAAGGTCAGGACAGCAACAAGTGATTCGGGAATGATGGCAATTGCCGTGGCGATAGCATACAATGCGACCGTGTTTGTAACATCAAACCTGGCCACAGCAAAGACAATGATAGCAAGGATGCATGCAACACCGAATAGGGCATATGCAAGCTTCGCGAGTCTGATTTGAAGCGGTGTGCCAGTTCGCAAACCCCTAGGTTGATTTGACGAATTGAGAAGTGCCAAGACAGGAACAAGAGAGGCACATACAACTTTGTTAAAATCCACTCCTTGGTGCGAACAACAAAAGATTCGTTGCGTGTATCTGAGCCGTGAGAGTCCGTGCTGCCAAGGACTCTCGCGATGCGACCGATCTAAAAGAGAAAGACTTAATAAAGAAGTTGAGTGCCGGTAACACCGGCAAAGCAGGAGTCAAAAGTGGACACAGACTTGTGTGTTCATAGCTGTTCCAATAACGATACCGGTTCCTCGACCCTTGGTGACAACAGTGGAAGCATAACATAGGTTGAGACGATCGCCAATGGGAGGGTCCATTTCTTCCTGTTTGAAGGTTTGTGTTGTTTTCGCAACAGGAACAGACTCGCCCGTGAGGAGCTGCTCAGAAACCTCAAGGTTCGAGACGGTAACCATGCGCAACTAGAGGCGTCATTAGCAGTGATTGCAATAAAAGAAGGAATATCCATACGTCTGCTGGGACAACGTCGCCAACTTTGATTAGAACAACATCACCGGGAACAAGTCTCTTGGCTGGAATCGCCATACTCTCGCCGTTACGGATGACTGTAGCAGTAGGTGACGAAAGCTGGCGAAGAGAGTCCATCGTCTTCTCCGCACGGTACTCTTGGAAGAAGCCAATACTGAAAGAGGTATTGAGTTTCGGTTATCAGGAAGCGGAGATCACCTACATGGTGTTCGAAACGATGACGGCTGCAATGACAGCTCCTTCGACGAAATCTCGTACACCAAAACTTAAAGCCATGGCAGCAACCAGTACCAGAGTTAAGGCATTCGCTGCCCAAACAACTTCAGCAGCCGTACGATATTGAAAATGAGAAGGGGCAACAGAACCCACCCAATTGGCCGGCCAGAACTTTCCAGGCAGATACACCACCACTATCAGCAAGTAAATTCTCTCCATATGCCTCGAGCCTTCTGCCGGCCTCGTTTTTGGACAAGCCATTAGCGGCAGAAGTTCCCAAATCACCAACAAGCTGCTGAATAGTGAGCGTATGTGCAGTACATGCAACCGACGAGAAATCTGGATTATTGGGAGGGACAGTAGTCGAGATGGTGGTGTTCGTTCTGCTGTTCAACCAGATGGCGGGATCGCGCCTGAGTAAACCGAAAACACCCATGCTGGTGGAGGTGGAAGAGAGAACGACCAATTATTATCGTGCCCTCAGTTGATATTTATACAACCTTAGGCCTTCCAACTAACAAATAGGGACGAGGGGCGGAGCATTTAATCAAACCAAGTCCAGGGACTTTGTGCAGTCTTGGCACTTGGGGTGGCCAAGCTCAAGCTTGAGTTGACTTGATATAACTTGAAGTTGCATCAACGGACAGCTCCTGGCTATATTGTTCATCATCTTCACAAGACAACGTACATGCAGGCAGGGGACGTCAATACGAGGGAGAGAATGCGAGCATCATAGCTCATCCGGAGGAGTCAACGCCAGATGCTTGGGTTGTTCTTAGCCGCACGAATTTTGGCTTAGTCAGCACCCAAAATGCCGTACTGACGTTCCAAGACACCAAGGCTTGCCAAGAGCCTCAGTAATACCTAACAGCTCCGATACGCTAGTCGTATTACCTGTGTACTGTATGTGCACAATCAAGTTCTCTTACGTTCTTCGAACGTGCTGCAGGATATGGATTGACTGGCCGACGTCTTTTTTTCGGCGATCTCAGCAGACGACATCCACCTCATTCTGGGTGCTAAGGTGAAAGGCTACCCGGTCACCCTGGGTCAACAAACGCCTCCATAGTGGACCTATCATAAACGAATTAGGAACAATCAACTCTGGTGAGCGCTCTCGCTACTGGCGGCTAGCAAGCCCTGGAATCCTCAGGACAGCGAATGCGGAAGCATATCGAGTCATTGATCAGACGATATCATGAGATGACGCATATCTATCTGCATTTTATCCCAAGTATGGGGAAGTGGTGGTGATATTTTTGGTGGGCTATAGTGTGAACACATGTGACCCTCAGGAGTTACATACATCAATGCTTCGTCATCCACTCCCCATGGACTCCTGAAGGCCTCACTATCGACGGTATTTCGCATCAGCATATCGGAGCTCTCCCTCACTTATCTCCACCTCCTTTTTGTTGCGCCGGTGGAAACGAGTTACTCTGAGTAACAGGCCATGAATATCATGGCCAGCCAAGTCTCCGTCACCGACACTTAGCTTTTCGTCTTCCTCCCATGCCCCATGCCCAGGACACTGCTCAGCTATATGAGCTAATATCTATGTCCTCAAACACCTGAAAAGCTTGAGGAGCCGTCATCGACCTTTAATGCCAAATTAATGATTCAATTTTGAGTATATATGAACATGCCAAGGTTGAGCAAATAGCCGTTACCCAGCCACAAGGAAGCTCGTAGGCTTATGCCGCTGAGCTATCTGTACAGATATCACGGGCTTCCACAGTCCGGGAGCTATAGAATGTGCTGACCTTGGTAAAGAGGATCCGAAAGGTGTGTAGAGTCACTTATTAATAGTACCTGTAAACTGACAGGTCCTTAATATTCAATGTCAACGTGAGCGCAGGTATGAGCTTAAGCCAAACCGGAATGTGAAGGTAAGGGCCTGGACCTCAGCTCGAGACCAAACAGAAATCCAAGGATGAGAATATGAATTTGAGGGAACAGGCAGCCCAATTTGAGAAGCACTGTGGCAACGACTCAGACTATAACATGGCGGCAGCTGGTGGATCGCTGGTTCAACTATCTCAAAGGTATTCAGGCCAGGGAAGCAGGGAAACTGGTCGAAACCTTGAGAGGTGCTATGTATAGCAATAGAAGGCTCGAAGAGTCCGTGCCAACTGTTGGACCAACGGTTCAAGATTCATGCGTCAGGCTCGCGCATCAGCGACGTTAACCACTGACTCGGTGAACCGACAGATCAACTTCCAGCGGGTGTCTATGACTTCTGTTCAAACATTGGTACGTAGCTTTTGCTTTTTGCATTCCATGCGTTCAAGCACTAAGCCCGCGCAACATCCCTTTCGGCGGATGTCCACGGCTTTGGTTCCAGCATTGTACGCAACTGCTGCTTTCTGTATTCGTGCCACATTCAATCATCCTTATTGGTACCATACTCGCAAAGTCTGAGAGTCAACCTCGTCCCGAAGCAGCTAAATAGCAAGCCGGACCCCCTGGTCCTCCACTGGCGGCGCGCGCCCATTCCCGACCATAACTTGCACGCCAGCGCTGGACACGCCTTCCACAGTCACATAGATCCAAGCTAGATATGTAGGTAAATCGTGAACAAGAAGCGCCTTTCAGACTGATTTGGAGATAGTCGACCCACCTGGTCCCGGAGGGTACACTCGGTTATTGGGAGGACTCAATACCCTAAGTGACTTGTGGTCTGGGGAAAGCTTCGCTTCCATGAAGACGAGTCTAGAACTTGAGTGGAACGCATGAGAAGAAAACCCGAGGTCCATTAAAGCAACTAATGGGTCAATCAATTCGGCTTCAAATCAACCTGGCATCAAATGTGATCTGCTCACCTTTGATGGATGATACACGAAGATTACGAGGGATGCTAATCCCAATGTCGAAGTGTGAGTTGAACTGGATCTGTTTCGGAACGTTGTGAAGGGTGGGGCGGGCAACTGTCATGTACGGAGGATTAAGATATTCAACTCGGAATTCCCTGTGTGTGACTTTCAATTACTTTATTCAGGCAATCTCTGTTTATAATAACCTCACGTTGGGAATTTGGTCTCGTTCACGACCTGAGGATGCGGGTTGGATCCCGCAATGAGGAAGTTTCTAAGGTGCTTTGAGTATGAGTTTGGACGATTGAATCTAACCTTCGCCGCACCCGCTAGGAGTTAACGTAGCAACGGAGTGATACATCCGGGGTATCTCGCTTGTTGGCATACCTTCGTTACTGACACGGTGCCCAATTGGCGCGTCTGGCGTGTAAAGTGAGGGGGTGAGCCTAAACATATGATAAGCCTTTGAGATTTAAAGTCAGGAATCGAACTCACGCTGGATTATCTGCATTTGATTGTCCCCCAACCGCATTCTTCACGCCAGCAAATGCGGCAAATCCTGTCTGGGCGCCGTTCACGATGAGGACTTGGCCGTTAGGGAGCAAGAGCAATTCAGGCATCATTCGACCCTCCAACATATACTCAACCGTCCAACCCCGTTTGATGCCCTCGGGTGTCAACTCAATGCGACTGCATTGATCAGACGCAGGGAATTGTGAGTCGAGCTCCTCAACAGGAAGCTGATCCGTTGAGTTGGTGCCACCACAAACTAGGACCTCTGGAGTGTAGAATGGGGGGGAAAGTGGAAGTAAAGTCGCAGATCCGTCGAAAGGGTTTGTTACGCGGACACCATTCGGGATGTCTGGAAGCCGAGTTTCTGTCCCAGTCTCAATATCATAGAGGATGGACTGATTATTTGCGACCATGAAGACTTTGCCATCGGGCAGAGCGAATGCACTGCCAATCACCAATGAAGTGATATGCTTGCGGAACGGTAATGCAAACTCACCGGGGGAAGAGATTTACTGGGCCTGTGCGAGCTAAAAACTCAGACGGACGCGGTACACCGCCGTCCTTAGGTGGGAAAAACTCAATGTTGTTGACTGGATCGACATTATAAAACGGAGTACGTTCATGAATACCACCAATAATCATCTGTCAGCATGGTTAGTGTCCATTTCTTGGTCAAAATAATCCCGCCACACTTACTAGGGACCCATCAAAAATGCGAATTGAAGTTGGATACCATCTTGTCTCGGCCATGTGAAGATTAGCAGGATCTTCAAAAAGTTTGCAACTGGCGCCTGTTGAATCATCGCATGGCTCCCAAATCCGTATCGCCATCCGACCATCCGTCGCAGCATCTATTACGGGAAGATGGCCGCCAACACTGACCTAAAAGAGAAGCTTCCGTAAATGAAGTACCTATGGATGCATTGCAGGAATGGAGCGTACCATTGTACCATTACTCAGGACACTTCCAGACGCACAAAAACTGTCGGATTTCACATCCAGGGCAGTCGCCGTGTTGGTTTCGAAATTCCATAGCGCACCCCATGCAGGATGGCCGTTGACCTCTAGGGGATCGTTCGTTGCACGATCAAAGAAGATAGCCAGAGTAGGTGATACTACAATTGCCTCGAGAGCTAGGATACCGGAAGTACCGTTCTGGATGAAATGCCATCCAGAGGTGGCCCCAGCCGCAAAGCCGATCCCAACGCAAAGGAAGGTCGCCAGTATGCGATTATGGTGCGTCGTCCACATTTCGACAATGAAAGAACGGCGAGCAGCTCTTCGTACAACTGATATCCTTTATACCCCAATCGTGCCTGTCCTTTTGGAAACCTCCACAGCATATGAGTGTCTATGGGTATGCCGAACTTCGCCATGAGACATTAGCCTACCTCTCTAGGATGCCGATGAGGCATTCAAATGACAGAAAACCAGCGTTCACAAGCAGACGAGAGAATGTATGGCAATTTAAGGCAACGTTCCCTGGGTTGCGCGAGTAACACGAAAACCTGGCGAGAAAACATTGCCTCAACCTACAGGCAAGCGTGTAGAAAGGGCGGAGGTAGTGCGGATATAGAGATTGAAGGAGATGAAGACTTAAAAGCGATTGATGATGGTCCGCTGAGCAATGGGAAATAGGTGGTTACAACGCCAATGAAGATGACGTGAAGCAGGAGGGCCTAGTAGATGAATTAGCATGTCATGGTTGTCCACCAGTGTCAGGAAACAAGAACAGCGGACGCCCAAAAACCAGGGATCATCAAGACGGGCAAGGACAACATCTAGGAACAACTCACACCGTCAAGCCTGTGGATTGGAATCGCTGTCTTGGCATTCTATTTTGAGGCCCATCCTTGCTGTCGCTTGCTGAAGGAACCACAGATTCGTGCAGACCTAGATCCATGAAGCTCCGAAGACCACTGGACATGGATAACGTTTCCTGATTCGTAGTTGCAATAATGCGCGTACCTGAGAATACGACATTTGAAGGTAGAAGGCGGCTGGGTGGGCATGGATTGATATGGAGACCAAAGGATGCTCTCGCACTTCAGCTTATCCATATGGGATCTCTGAGATGATCTTAAACCGAACTGTCATAGGTCAGTTACAAAGCGTTGCAGATTTTAAGAAGAAATCGAGCGGCAATTAGGAAGTCGCAAGGGTATCGCATTTGGTTTCGGCATGAGGCTGTGAAAACTCAAGTTCCTACGAATAGTCACGTCGGCATTATTGATGGCTCTGTCATTACTGCGTCATGATCATAAGTACACATCATTGACTCTTGCACTTATCCCTTTCCAACAAAGTCTGCGACCTCAAGTTTCTCGAGGCCGCATCTCAGAGGCCACATGTAATGATTTCGAATGGCACTTCAGATCTACACATATGGACATGAACGACGTTTCAGAGCGCCGGAACGAAGCGAAGCCGAACATGCATCACATCGTCCCTGGTAACACTCCTCCACTGCAGTGGCAGGACATGAAACAATAGCAACAACGGTATAAAAAACCACTCGCAACAAGGACAGAATTTCAGAGCGATCTGTGATCCCTCCAGGTTCAAGTGCCAACATCCACTGGCTGGAACCACTCGTATGGCTGGGCCATCTTCCTCTCTTCCTCGCACTCGCGTCTGCTGGTCATCAGGCTTTGCGACTAAGCTTCTTATTAGGCTCTCCTTTTCTCTCCTTGCTCTAGATTTCCTCGCTCCAGGGATTGCCGGTCATCTTGTTCGCTCTCCCAACCAAAGCAATCTCACCACCACGCCGCTCGCGAATCTTACGCCTCAACAACCGAACTTTGACTCGTTTAATATCAGCGGCGCACTATACAGTCCCATCAGCAGCTACATCTCTCTCCCCTCCCTTCCTCCTACTTGCTCCATGTATAATGTCCTCGAAGGCGAGTGCCCGACCTACATGATGGCGGTGAATGTGACATATGATGACTGCAATGATGCATGGACTCTGTGTCATTGTAGTTCCGCAAACATGAGCCTGGACGATGCCATAGAAAAGCTTGGAAAGGTACCCGTGGGCTTGAGGAAGTACATTGCCACAACCATCATCCTTCCAGGAGAGGAAACGCATGCATACTCGCTGACCAATGGGGATCTCCATATGTTCGGAGATTGCAGCATGGAAACATGGTTACACGAAGTACGCGATCCTTGCGCCAAAGAAACTCTATGTTAATCTATTATGTAGGCAACGCATTCGTACGACTATGTCTACGGAGACCCTATGTCTGGCAGCCAAGCCTGGCAGGATGCCATCAGTATCGACTCTTGTGCAACTGATACTTATGGTGCGAGCAATGCGGCAGAGGTGAATCCGATCACATTCAGCATAATGTATGTCTCTTAACCCTAGCACTAGGAATTCGCTCAGATGAGCGTATTAAAGATATTCTCTCTCATTTACGACGCCCTTCCGTCGGGGTGGAATACGACATGCATGTCCAATCAATTTGCTTATTTCGAGGCACTTCCTCTCTACGACAAAACCACACTGTTTTCAAGCACCTGTGCTGCTTCTACAGCAACCCCAGATACGCCGGACGGGCGACTTGTGGCCGTGCGACCCATCAAAACAGATGGTCATTCTTTCAGCCTTGATGCTCCATTGCGTATCAACCCAAACACAGACCCAAACGTCCGCAAACCTTCAAACACCCCTGAGACAGCCTCACCCTCTTCAACCTTGGTACCCCCAATTTCAGTTGGCGAAGAGCCCGGAATAGGCGATGGCGATTCGGATGATGGAAATCGGAAGGGAAATGCTGCGTTGCCTCAGTCATACAGTTCTACTTTGGGTCAGAGGGGTTTCTTGTACGTGTGTATTACCACCGTTTTGGTTTGGGCGTTTTAGATTCTCGTGAAATAACAACCAATTAATTGAAATATGGTTTCCGTTTTTACTGTCCTCGAATTCTACGAAGAAAGGAATACACGTAGGGCTTAACAGGAGTCATCAAAGCTTATCGCGCAATTATTCCATGGGCATCGAGCGGCACAAGTTC
>JAEUWS010000403.1:0-17861 GCA_018524945.1 Podaxis sp. C-F-92630
TGTTCTGCTGATGGCAAGTATACATGTAAGCATAATGCTGATTAATTCCTCAACAGCTAGTACCACCAAGAACATGACCATGTTGCAAGGTAACCATGCAGCTAATGAGGCCCTTCTGGGGAACAGTAGTAAAGTTCCAGTCAAGGCAGGTCAAAGCAGTATGGCCTATACCCAGACCAGGGATTATTGACTCTGTAACATTTTCATTCCTGAAGAGCATGAATTAGATCAGGGAACAGTAGGGTTGATGAGGAACATACATTGGTCCAGCTTCAATGACTAGTACATTGAAGCAAGGGTCTTCAGTTAGCCTGCTTGCTATAACTGATCCTGCTATGCCACCTGCAAGTCATTGAGCACCTCATGAAGCAATCACAGATGTGCTTAAATGAGGATGAGTACATACCTCCAACAACAATGAAATCCCATATGAGGTTGGAGGCATCCTTGATATTGTTGTAGGTCACACAGAAACCAAGGGAGGCCAACCCTGCGACAACCACTAAGTTAAAGAACATCATAAAAGCTACAAGAGCTGGGGATATGTCAAGAGATAATGCACAATATAGAGTGCATTTATATATCTGCTATACACATTGCCTGTGCCTCGAGTAGTTTTACATTCCCTCTGACACACTATGTCATACCAGTGCACCATGACAAGGCACTGTCAGAGCTGAGTAATATGTGCATGAGGCAATGCAGAAGGCTTTACAAGTCTGATTCCCCACTGGCACTTTTTGATATTTTAGTTTGTAAACCTCTCGTTATGCAAGGTCTTATGGGTGGGAACTTTCTCTTTTACTTGGCATCGGGGATTGCTTACAACCTTAGTCAGATTTCTTCCCCCTAACTCCTTGAAAGCATTGTCAGAGCCGAGTAATATGTGCAAAATATGTGTGCGAGACAACGCAGAATGTTGTGGAAATGCGTAGAGTCCGGTTATAGCAGTGATTCCGCCATCTCCTTCTCCCCATTCGGTGCAGTAAGGAGGGACTAAGGTCTCTCTTGTGCTCGATGAATTTCCCACCAGTGAAGTGTCGCCGGAGAGCTACAAGGATGGTGACAAAGACTACATCAAGACCAGAGTTGCGCAACTGCTGCGTCATTAAGTCCATATTTCTTCAGTCCCTTTGTTTGTTTCTCTACCCTCACTGGAGATGGATCCGAATCAATGGCATCTTCCCACGATCCCTCGTCCTGATGCCACATCCACCTTAGCCTCAGACCATGGAAAGATTGCTGGGAAGAAAGGCTGTATATTGACGGTGACCAGGATTATCTCAGCAGGGAGGTTACAGAATGCGGCCTTCTTTTGGCCCAGATCGCGAACGCTTCTCGTGCAAACCCAGTCCCCATGGCGGGGATTGCAGGATGTTGCACCAAGAGTCGGCTTGTAAATTTGATGATGATGGTCCTTGCAAGTTCTTATTAACTACATGCATCCAGACTCTCTGAAAGATCGTCCTAGCCCGCCAAACTTCGTCCAAAAGATGATATCTGCGAAAGGTTTGACGATTAAAATCAGGATTTGGCGCATGATGCAACTCTTCTATGAGGATGTGGATGATCACAGATATTCCTTACCGCACATTTCAGCTGCGATGTGTAATGGGTATACTTTCCCACAGACGGGGTTTGATCTATGGCGACAACGAGAAGAGGACCACGGACAAAGGAGTCGGCATAAGGCATGGGAAATTGTTGTATCACTGTCCTGCCGATGACATTGGAAAGGGTTTTGTACCACATGTAATATGCTACGACGTTTGGCGGTAATCTCTGACTAATGACACCCCCACCCATTGTTATCCACCTACCTACGATTTCCATTGTTGCATCCTCCAGTGCATACGGTATCACGTTAGTCACTGCCAAAGACTCTTGATCATATCCGCAGCCCGTTCCGCGATTATATATACTGGAACCTGCGTATGAGCACAAGGTATATACGGCTGCCCGTTCTCAAGTCAGTACTTCCGGTAAATGACGCCTCAACGAAAGGTACTCACCATGACGGATGCATCAACGACCCTCAGTCCTGAGACATTCTTTACCAACAAGTCCGGATCGGCCACACCCCAAGTCGCATTCTTTGGTGACATTGCGGCCGTTCCTACGGGGTGTAAGCCAGTTCCTGTGTTGTTTCTAATGTAATCGTCGATCTCCGCATCAGTGGGTGTATTACCCAGGGGGGGCAGAATGCCTGTTATAACGTTCTCCCAGACGGGCGCTTTGGTGAAGCTCATGGCCTTTTTGACACCCTCGCGAGTGGCGAGGAGATCAAACTCGGACGTAAAATAGCCGGGATCAATCAAGGGATCGTCAAAAGGATTGCTCGATCCTATTGACACAGAACCGCCTTGTTCATCAGCATGTCAGATATCCACCCTAGAGACCCAGTGTGCTCGGACCTACGAGAAGTAGGGCTGACCAAGAGAAGAATGGCGATATAGTTGCCGGCATACGCCTGTATATCCGCACCAACTATGAGCTACTGTTAGAATTAAAGGAGGGGAGTCTTACATACACCAAATATGAGCTCAATGTGAGCAGAGTTGGGGCCGGAGGAAGGATCACCAAACCTCTTTATGATGGGCGAGTCCTCAGGCAAGCGTGTCCAAGCAATGTGATGGGTTGGTGCATATTGCACGTAAGGACCAGTCCTGTTAGCATTCCAAAGCTCTAATGCACTAGCTTGTAGTGCCGGATCAGAATCCAAACTGGTTCATTCTCGATCAGAACATAGATCGACGAATATGAGGGTGTCTTGATTCTCACTGTGCCCAAGGACCCAAATCGATCGAATTTGGTGCCAAACCAAAGGCAACGAAGGAGGTTGTATGGTCCGTGAGGTTTCGTCCGACACTTGGGTTATGCAATACCGAAGATATATTGAGTGCCTTCAAATCATTTCGGTCTCCGATACCGGAGTGCAGGAGGATGTGTGGAGTACCGATTGACCCTCCCGCCAGGATGACTTCCTTGGAAGCAGTCAAGAGGATAGCATCGGAGGAATTAGAGGAGCGAATTTCAACAGTACGGATGGTCAGGTCCTTTGTTCCAGACGTCTTGAGGACACGGGTGACTCGAGTATTAGTGGCAATATGTAGATTCTTGCGGGACCTGGTTTCAAGGTCAAGATAGGACGTTGCAGCACTACTACGCGTTCCATCATGGCCGATCGTGCATTGTTGCCAGCCTGCAGAGATACGACTGGTCAACTTCTGGACATGTATTGGTGCCAGTCAACGAACCCAGACCGAGCGGTGCGCCGGAATTCATATCCGGGTTGAACTGGAAATCGCCGCCCAGCTCCTTACTCGCTTGTAGTGTTGCTGAATCGACAGCGGGAGAAGGAAAGCCTGGAAGCGACACGGGTACTTTTCCCGTGGAACTGTGTACCGCAGGCTCAAATTGATCTTCGATGTTGTGATTATCGGCAGGCGCTTCAAACTTCTCGTTCTGGCGTCATCACAGGGCCAATTAGTGTTAACGGCATCGAACAACAAAATATCAGTTACCTTCCTGATATATGACTGGAGCCTGTCCCAGCTCCACCCAGGGTCCTCAGTGACCATCGCAAAACGGTCGAAGTCAGAAGCTGGGCCTCGGGTATAAGCCATACCATCTGGTACGAGGTGGTTGTGATGTATGAGTCCATCCCTTTCTTATTTACTATTGTGATACTCACTGACTGAGCTTGAACCACCGAGGATGTGGCCGCGTTGCAAAGGGACCACGTGGCCATTGAGACCCTTCTGAGGAACAGTAGTGAAGTTCCAGTCAATACGAGTCAGTGCAGTGTGGTTTGCGCCAAGTCCGGGGATTATGGAATCCATAACGCCTTCATTTCTATGAAGCCCATGTCGGTGTGGAGAATGGTTAGTTTGGCAAGAAACGTACGTTGGTCCAGCTTCGATGACAAGTACGTTGAAGTGCGGGTTTTCTGTTAGCCTACTCGCCAGGACTGATCCTGCTGTACCACCTACAAGTCGATGAGTACCTGAGAAATGTCCACCAACATACTCAACAAAAATGGGCACGTGCCTCCGGCGATAATGAAGTCCCATTTGAGGTTGGGGATATCCTCGATCGTGTCGTAGGTTGCACAGAAAGTGAGGGAGGCTAGTCCCACAAAAACCGCCAAGTAGAGGATCATTTTACGAGCCACAAGAAGCAGGGATGTAGAAAGGAAGCTGCAGCCTGTGGGGCGCCTTTTATATATCTGCCGTATACACTGCCTGTATTTCGAGTAGTCTTGATTCCCTCCGAAACTCTACGTTGTATCGGCCAGGACAGTGCCCTATCAAGCCGACAGGCAGAACTACACGTGAGACTGTACCTGAGAGGCCTTTATTCCTGGAATAGCATTGATATATTCTGCATGTGGCGACTGACTGTGGATTATCTGGAAATGTCACTCGGTTATGGTGATTATTCTGCTTTCCTTTCCCCACAATTTGATATGGGAAGAACTTAAAACAGTTAGCTTGGGGACTACCCAGGCTCGATGAAACCCTCATCAAGATGCCGCTCTAGAACTGACACAGAAACCGGGGGTCGCGGAGAAGACATGGAATGATCATCAAGATCACGCAAGACGAATTCTATGGAGTTGCCATGGGTCATGACTCCCCTAAGTTCGTACATATTTATGTCACAGCAGGATCCCGTATATGGGGGGGGTCCCTAATCAAATCCGGATAGAAATTGGAGGATTTGTGCGGAACCTACCGCATTTTTTCGGATAAGAAATGAGAAATTTCGGCTTGAAACCGTGCCGTGAGCTCCGGATAAAACACTGACCTCCGGAGGGGACCCACGTGCAAATGCGGATAAAATTTCGCTTGCCGTGGGTCCAAAATCCAAATACCTCCCTGGTTCAGCGTCAGTTCTTGTGTAGTGACAGCACCTGATAGCGCCCACAAAGAATTTAATTGCCTTTGGCAAATATTGAGAAAAAACCATAAAAAGGGCGACTGGCCGAAAAAAAACCAATGCTAGGCAATTATGTGAGCGCTCGGACCCTGTTGTAAAATCCGGATAAAACCTGGCCATTCGGAGAACCCTGATTTTTTCCCGGATAAAAACTCGAGAATTTTGTTAAAATTTGTGCGGATAAAGATGGCAAGACTCAGATCAGGGTCCCCCCCTATTTACGGGGGTCCTGTCACAGCTCAAGCAGGAGCCACAAAATGACGGAATCTACACAAATAAAAGATCAAAGCACATCGATCTGGGGTATGCTCGAATGGGTCAAGCGGACGGGGATAGCAACGATGACCAACTAACTCCGCAACCTCGCATGTCCAATGTCCATGGCCTTTCGATCTCCAGCCCGACTTGTCAAGGTTGGGAAAGTGTATCGGCATCCTATACGTCATCAAAAAGGAAAAAGAGTCCGAAGCACTTATAAATGAGAGAGAGGCCAAGCCGAAGGTCGGAGTCACTTTATTGCCACTAGTCATGGGCTAAGACGACCTATGCTGATGACTGGAGCTTGCTCTCCATTGGAAGACTCCAACCTCTCTCCACAATCCATGATACGCTCTGGCTATCTAGTTCCGGCAAACAAAGCCGGTGTCCGCTTTTTCTTTCATTTTAGGTAAAGGAAATGTTCTTCAGTTATTTCAGTCTTCCTTTATTGTGCACAGCGTTCTAGATATCACCAGAAATGCTCCATACACTACTTAAGGAGGAGTGGTGTGTGCCCGCACGTTGTTCATTCTACATCGTCTGGATATAAGTTGATGTGTTCTCGGAATGAAGTTGAAGAAACGACGACGTGGCTTGACGTAAGAAAAAGAATTGCGAGTGTGGTTGCATCCGTTGATCACTTGGGCTTCGATACTAAGACCCAATGGGTGTCCAGAACGTTCTAGATGGATGACACAAGTGTGTCTGGAGTGCGACAGAAGCTCTTAGGTAGCCATTGCAGGTATTTAGAGAGGAGGTATAGATTAGTTCCCGAATCACGATAAACAGGCTCGGTTTTATATGCTATGATACCCTACAGGTTACTTTCTGACCGAAACTTTCTGCGGTTCCCGATGACCGAGACAGGGTACTGACTTAGTGGGGAGGGTGTGGGGGACAATGGCGGTGAAAGAGAGGGGAATCGGGTCTAAATGTTACATGGGATGCAAGGTGTAGTGCGCGACTGGGCTTCGGGAGCAGTGCAGGGCATGGACAAAATAGATTTGCCCGTAGTTGAAGGGGACGTCAGGATCGACAATACAAGTTCAGTAAAACTTCAGAACAAGATATCATATTATCTAAAAGTGTTCTGCAGGACTGGGGAAGAGTCTGCCTGGGGGGTAGTCGTATTGAGAAAAGATTGTTATGCTATATGACGCCACATATTGACCAAGCACATTTGGGCACTAGACTACTAACAAGCGTCTACCTTGTTACACCTCTATTGCACGCGGCGTCTCATTGATCGGTAGTCACTGCCAAGCACTCTTGATTATGTCTGCAGCTCGCTCTGCAATAATGTACACTGGAACTTGTATATGAGCAGCAGGTATGTATGGCTGCCAGTTTTTCGAAGTCAGCTACTGAACGTACTGCTTCAACATGGTTGCCTACCATGATAGATGCATCAACAATCCTCAGCCCTGATGCGTCCTTCACCAAAAGATCTGAGTCGACCACGCCCCAGGTCGCATTCTTTGGTGACATTGCGGCCGTTCCTATGGGGTGTAACCCAGAGCCTGAGTTGTTTCTGATCATATTATCAATATCTCCATCAGTGACTGCATCAGCTAAGGGGCCCAGAACGCCTGTTATGATATTCTTCCAGACGGGCGCTTTGACAAACTTCATGGCTTTCTTGATACCCTCGCGAATGGCGAGGAGATCAAACTCGGACGTGTAAAAGCCAGGGTCAATCAATGGGTCATCGAAAGGATTATTTGACGCAATTGATATAGAGCCACCTTGTTCGTCAATGCATTGGGTTTCCGCCTCAGAAACCTAGTGTATTCTAACTCACGGGATGTGGGACTGACCAAAACAACAATAGTTGTATAGAAGCCCGCGTATGCCTATATGCACATGCAATTGTTGATCGCGATTTTTAGGGTAAGTGGGAAACACTCACACCAAGGAAGAGTTCAACGTGTGCAGAATCACTGCCGGAAGATGGGTCACCGAACCTCTTGATGAGGGGCGAGTCGTCTGGCAAGCGAGTCCACGCGATGTGATGGATTGGTGCGGGTTGAACGTAGGGTCCAGTCCCGTTTGTGTTCCAAATTTCTAAAGCGCGTGCTTGTAGTGTTGGGTCTGAGTACAGGCTGTCACCCAAACTCAACGAATTAGCAGATAATACATGAGCAGTTATCGTCACTCACTTCGCCCAGGAACCTAAATCAACTGAGTTTGGTGCCAAACTAAAGGTAAGAGGGAAGAAGATATGGTCTGTGAGGTTCCGCCCGACGCTTGGGTTATGTAGTACTGTCGAAATGTTGAGCGCTTCCAAGATATTCATATCACCGATTCCAGAATGGAGGAGAATATGTGGGGTACCGATCGACCCTCCTGCTAGGATAACCTCTTTTGAGGCAGTCAGGAGGACAGTGTCTGGGGAGCCAGGGGAGCGAATTTCCACCGTTCGGATGTTCAAGTCCTTCGTTCCAGGTGTCTTGAGGACACGGGTGACGCGGGTGCTCGTAACAATATGCAGACTCTTGCGGGATCTAGTGTCGCCATCTAGATAGGACGTTGCAGCGCTGCTCCGTGTTCCGTTATGGCCGATTGTAGATTGCAACCAGCCTGTACAAATACAATTGGTCAATTTCCACGTATGCACTGATGTCAAAACATAAACCTAGACCAAGCGGTGTGCCGGAATTCATGTCCAAGTTGAATTGGAAGTCGCCACCAAGCTCCTTACTCGCTCGCAGCGTGGCTGAATCAGCAGCGGGTGAGAGGAAACCTGGAAGCGTCACGGGCACCCTTCCCGTGGAACTATGTACTGCAGGATCGTATTGTCCTTTGGTGTCGTGACTATCGACAGGCGCTTCGAACCTCTCACTCTGGGGTTATAATGAGCCTGGTTGATACCGGGGAGGTTAACAAGACGTTGGTCACCCTTTTGATATATGGCTGTAGCCTATCCCAGCCCCATCCGAGATCTTTAGTAACTCTCGCAAAACGATCGAAGTCGGAAGCGGGGCCTCGGGTGTAGTACATCCCATCTAGTATGATGTAATTTCGGTGTGTGAGTCCATGGCCTTCACGTCTACGATTCTGACACTCACTGACAGAACTGGAACCACCAAGGATATGGCCACGTTGTAACGGAACTGTACGGCCATTGAGTCCTTTCTGTGGAACAGTGGTGAAGTTCCAATCGAGACGGGTGAATGCAGTACTATTTCCGCCAAGGCCTGGGACTATGGACTCAATAACACCTTCGTTTCTTCAGAGCCTGCATAAGCATCAGGAAGAACTAGGTTGGCAAAGAAACGTACGTTGGTCCAGCCTCGATGACAAGCACGTTGAAGCGAGGGATCTCTGTTAGCCTACTCGCCAGGACTGACCCTGCTGTACCACCTGCAAGTCGATGAGCCTCCGCGAAACGGTTACGAGTATCCTCCAATGAAAATTGGTACCTCCGACAATGATGAAATCCCATTTGAGGTCGGGAACATCCTTAATTGTGTCATAGGTCGCACAGAGGCCAAGGGAGACCACTCCCGCAACAATCGCCAGGTGGAGGATCATACTACCACCAGGAATGTGTGTAAGAAAAGCGTGTCCTGCTAGGTACAATTACATATAAATGGTATATACTTGTATACGTTTCAGTCCACAGTCCCTTATGCTGATCTAGCCGATTAGCATCAATTCCCATTGAGCTGATTCACATACTCCAAAGACCCCACAGGGCATTTGTTTCGCCAATGGAGCTGATGTATTTTCCATGCGAACATTGGGCGTGGATTGTGCCAGCATGTACAGTATACGTAGCCCGGCCATGACGGTGATTCTCATCTTCCCATCCCATCCCCATTCGGTACAGAGATGGGGTAAAACGGCTGAGGACGGCCTACTCGGAGTTGATGGCCCTTCAGCAACGAGATCATGTTAAGTGTCCCAGGAGCAGGGGCAACGGAGATAACGGGATCCATATACGTCTTGTGCTCAGGCTGCGGGTACTCGTCCTTATTATACTTAGGAGAAAAGGATCCGACACCACGAGTTGGGTGTATAGATGCATGGGGTCTCTCGTTAGTCCGAGAACATTGCCGAACATCGTAGCATCTTATGTGTGGCGTAAGCCTTTCCGATGTCATCGCTCCCATGTTTGGTAGACCATGATCTTTCCTCTCGTTGTCGCTATAGCTCGATCCCACATCTGGAGATCGTTAACCGCATCCATTACCATATCGCGATTTAACTGTACACGCCAATCAGAAAAATCTGCTATCATCCCCACCTTCACATGAGATCATCGCCATCAATAGGATTGCGAAGGGTGTCTACGACCTAGGCAAAAAGTTCATAACCTCCATGCGGCGGAAATCCCTGTCATTGTTAGCTACCATTATTTCTTCTTTCCATGGTTTGATGTCGGGGTGGACGTAAGCAAGAATATGTGCAAGTGAAGAAGAGAGATTGGGGAATATCGAGAGATTTAGAGCGCTTCTATATTCAACATTCAAACGCTGAGCACGAGACGGGATCACCAAGCGAGGGTCGAACACTACCCCATGCATTGAGGATTTTGCAGGCCAGTGTAAAATTTGAGAGACCGTTAAGGCTGCGTTACACGAGCAACAACTACCTCCTACCTCTTGCTTTCATTGGCGCTGTACATGACTGGCAAGTTGAAAGCGAGATGACGGGAGTGGTTGAAGTGCCTCTAGTCGTCAAGTACGGGCAGACCGATTCTTGGGTCTTGGGTAATTGCTTTCGAACGTCGCAACAGCATAACCATTATATGCCGGTGCGGCAGCTTTGGGATGAGCGAATACAATCGTCGTTTATTCTCCAGTTCCGGTCTGAATTACAACCTCAAGATCGCATAAGGCAACGAAGGTACCTATGCCACGAGGGTTCAGGCGGAGTCCTATTCGCTGGGAAGACCTCTGCAGGTTCTAACAGGGGCGCCATGGACATGCGCTTCGTCTTAGTCTGGCATCGGAGTTGCCGTCGGTTTCGTTGATTATCTGAGCTCTAAGATCTTCCAATTGGAAAGGAATGCCTGGCAGCCCAAGCTACAACGGGCTGAGCGCGTGGGGAACTCGACCTACAGGTCCTGGGAAGATCATGTCCACGGCGGGTGGATGCGACAGCAGAGGAGCCAAAACTTGGCGTGTCAAACATGCCTACATTGTTACCACAACAGCAGAGCGCCGGAATTGTTCTTCAACAGCGTTAATATGCGGGAGAATGAACACTTCTGTTGGATGTCGGGCTAGAGCCGGCCAGGATTGTGGCCCATCAGATCAGGGTCGAACGACCTGCCCTAACGTGTAGGTCATATGTACTTAAAACTTTTCAAGCCGACACACCTTGTCTCTAACCGCTACCTTACTCACGACCGATACACCCAACCGAGTCAGGTGAGTATCACTTCCATGGTTTTCTTGAATGAAGAGAATGTTATTCTTCAGTTATCCCTGTCTTAATCATCATGTCGAGACTCGTTTTATTCTGACTTATTTTGCGTGCGTATTTTGACGTGACACTGACGAAGTTTCCCGCAGAACGTTGGGTTTAGCTTGCTGGAGATCTAGTATATCAAATACTCGTGTATAGTCGTTTGTGTTCGTGTATTACCTTTGTATAGTGCAAAGCAATACATCGGATTAGTGTTGCGGCTACAGTTGTTTTATCTGAGACAACTTGTTCAACATGGCGGATCAAGTCGGCTATAGGAATGATCGATTAAATTTGGGCCTGCCCTGAAGGGACGGGGAACGTGACGATTAAAAAAATGTGATCAGTGATTTACTGATTCTCGGAATTGTCACCGCCAAAATCTTCGCTCTCTCCCTCTTCCCACCAAAAATCTAAAATGGCCCCCATCGGTACTCTCTACGCTACCCCTACACAGCACAAAGGCAAAATCGTACGTCTCTTTCGCCATCTCTACCTAAAAGCCCATTCAAACTCCTTTGTTTGCTTCCTGGGTGTTTGCCTTCGGTTGTGTCGATGGCGATGACAATGATGTGATTAGATTCGGGGCGTTGCTGCTCTCGGCGGTCTCGATATCACGCTCGCCCCCTTCGAGTTCGGTGTAACGAATAAATCGGAAGAGTTCCTTTCCAAGTTCCCTCTTGCAAAGATTCCCGCATACGAAAGCGCGGATGGCTTCAGAGTATTCGAGGGTGCTGCTATCGCTCGCTATCGTGAGTCATCTCTGATCTTGCTTCGGCGTTATCTTATCACTGACCTGATCTGTTTTCCTTTTCGGCTTTTTTCTCCTGTGGGTCTGCGGTATCCGCTCGTTGTACACGTTTTTTGGCGGTTATCACAATAAATAGTCGCCAGCCTCGCTCCCAACTCTGGCCTCCTCGGTGGCAGCGTCGAAGATGCCGCTCTCGTGGACCAGTGGACACATGCCGCCGAGACTGAAGTCGACGCCTATGACACCTGGGTGCGCATCCTCTGTCGCGGTTTGGTTCCCTACAACAAGGCTGTGAGTGCCCTATCTCCTACCTTCATAGCAACTATTAATCATCTACGACAAGTCTGAGACTGCTTTCTACGAACGCCTCGAGCGTGGTCTCGCCGTCCTCGAATCACACATCTCCACCCGCACCTTCTTCGTTGGCGAGCGCATCACCCTCGCCGATCTCACCGTCGCAGCTTATATCTTCAAGGCCGCCGGTTCGACTATTGATGCCGCCCGTCGCCTCAAGTACCCCAACCTCATACGTCACCTCGAGACTATCGTCAACCAGCCCAAGTTGAAGGAAATCTACGGTCAGGTTGAGTATACCGAGAAGCAAATTGCTTTCGTTCCCCCGCCAAAGGAGAAGAAGGAGAAGGCACCCGTCGCACCCAAGGCTGAAAAGGCTGAGAAGAAGCCAAAGAAAGAGAAGGAAGAGGAGGAGGAAGAGGCCGATGTCCCACCCGAGCCCAAGGCCAAGAACCCTCTCGATGACCTACCAAAGAGCAATTTCAACCTCGAGGATTGGAAGAGGGTGTATTCCAACAAGGATACCCGTGGACCCGGTGGCGCCATCGAGTGGTTCTACCAGAAGTATGTATAACAACTACATTTTTGTTGGCGTAACTATACTGATGATAACTTAGCTATGACCCTGCCGGCTTCTCTGTCTGGCGCGTCGACTTCAAGTACAACGAGGAACTCACACTGACATTCATGTCCTCGAACCAAATCACTGGTTTCTTCAACCGTCTCGAGGCCTCGCGCAAGTACCTCTTTGGGTCCGTCGGTGTCCTTGGCGAGAACAACAACAGCGTAATCTCTGGTACCCTTATCCTGCGTGGCCAAGAGGTCGAGCCCGTTGTGAGCGTTGCACCTGACTGGGAGAGTTATGCATACAAGAAGTTGGATCTCTCAAATGATGAGGACAAGAAGTTCTTCGAGGCTGCACTTGCTTGGGATTTGGAGACTGATGGAAAGAAATGGGCGGATGGCAAGAACGTGAGTCACCTTTTTTTTTCGTTTTGTGGATTGGAGCTGATTATATGCTGCAGTTCAAGTAAATGCATACGGGGTGTGATTGTAGATGTAGATCGGGTCCTGCTTTCGTAACTTGTTGTATTGTTGATTTATGACGCTTTCCACATGTTTTTCTGGCGTGATTGTCATTCCCTTATCGATGTGAAAATTGGCAGAATGGACGTATCGCAAACAGTGAACGTGAAGCCGGCAATTTGTGCAATGAAGACATAATGCAATTGGAACAGTTGATTTGTGACGTCTCACTAGTCCCTCCCGTAATCGACTCGGGGAGTGTCTTTTTTTGTATGTCTTTGACGACGACCCCACATCTCATCACTATCTTACGTGTACGGTTCAGCGCTGGGGGGTATACACCAGAATCGAAAAAAAAAAGTGCGGAAGCGAAGGGGATCCGCGCAAGCACAGGAGGTATGACGGCTGATAACGGGGCTGGTGCCCGCTGTTTGCTCCGGCAGTTGGTAAGGACTGGCGCTGAACCGCCGCTTTCCCGCACCGCCCCCTGAATGACCTGTATGAGTCAAATATCCTCAGACACCTCATGTTTGTGAGCTACCCCTTCATTTAATTGCTGAAGTCATTTATAAACAGCAAACATCTATTATGTGAGAATAATGGGTGTACCGCTGAATGAGGCCTTAAAGTTCATTTATGTGAATAGTGGTCTCGACACTGAGCCATGAGGTGACTTGGTATCAAGTGAAGCCCTCTGATGATCGCAGCGGATCATCATCAATGACAATGACTTCATCTACAGTCACAAGTCAGTATGGTCCCATATGACACTGTACATAGTACACATATACCAGTGGTGCTTGTACCTTGCATAGTGATAATTCTCTAAGGAATGTGAGGGGCTGGAATTACAAACAGGATAACAAGAAAACAAGGGGTGGCTTTAGAACTATGCCTGCGTTATAGTATCAATCCCTCAGCTCTTGAGGGGCTGGAGGCCGACTCTGGATATATCTCGAATCAGACCTCCATAGGGAGCCCGAACACACAAAAGGAAATTCCACAGAATATTCAAGGTTTAGAGCTCAGAAAGACAGCCCCTCTGAGCATTGGTGTATTCAAATATTGAGACACATGTCAGTAAACATCTAGACTATCCACCTGCTACTCAATATCCAACAGGCCAAGTGCACATCAGTAGATCCTGGGGGCAGGACCTGATGCCTCCAAAACTAGACCCCGACCTGACCACTGACACGCTAGCTGAGGGATTGGTGAAGGCCGGCGTCCATTGTATAGCACTCCGAGTGCCAGTCAAATTCTGACTTGTTTGGTTGCCTTTGGTTCCAAACATTTTTGGTCCACCCTGGCGCTGGGTCCTAGTAAGGTAATTGCTGGGTGTTCAAGTGCTCATATGACATTTATCTACATGCCTCTTTTGATGCTGTCATAGGACACTGGAGGAATAGGTGATTTATAATATGGTGCTTATATTTGAATAACCATCTTAAGGCCTTCTGGAGTCCATTCAATCACCCAAGTAATGGACCAAATTTGACATTCTGAAGATCAAGCACTGGTGGTCTGTTGTGCAGAAACAATGTAGTGGTCATGTTTAACAGCTAGCAGACTGCCTTCATGCTCTTGTAACCTCCCCACCATGCACTCATTTGCACTCATCATCACAGTACTAGCAGGTTGGATTTTCCATGAACTCAGTTCAATGTGGTCTTGTCCCTTGGGGATATTCCATGCATGGAGAAGAGTTGAGAGTCCAGGTGAGAAACACTCACCTATCAGAGCTCTGATAACAGATGGAAACAAAACCAAATCAAGCATACCCTTGCTAGTGCCTACTGAGGATGGCTTATCAAGGGGGAATACAATTGGGAGTGCCACCTAGTAAATATTCTTTTCTATTATACTAGCTCAGGTTATAGCTGGAATCCAAGGATGTGAGTTTGGAGACTGGGGCTATCCTGTTGGATGGACTGGATGAATGTGATGTGAGGTACACAAGTTCTCATTGTCAAGCTCACTAGCCATTTTTTGTTATGATACCCTGAAGCCCCATTAGTTTGGATTATCACAGGTTGCCCTAAAACTTGTCTGAGCCTTGCATTTGAGTCTAATGAAGTCTTTGATACCTTTTGAGCACTTGATGTTCCCATAAATTCTGATCAAACATGCTATGATATTAAGTAATATCTATGGGCCAAATTCAAGGTCTGCCACAAATATAGGGACATCATATTAGCTACTACCCCCTGGCCTGTAGAATGTGGTATCACCAGAATTTTGAGATTAGCTTTGAAATTATTTGTCTTTGATCTGATTTGTTAACAACCTACACCTTTACAATCCAATCTCTCAACTCACTATCATAGTTGCTCTCCCCCTAACTGAAAACCCCCAAGTAGATCTGCTTTCAACTCTGTACATGTTCTACACTATGATTCTTGATGATGTGCACAAGAATCTGTTGCCAACTTTGAGGCTATGTTACAAGGTTGCCTCTTTGCCTGACTATTCCTAGGTAGATAGCTATCCTTGTAGAGGGTGAGCAAAGTTGACCTTGTCCCATATGGGTCTAAGAGGGCTTTGCTCCACTGACTCAATCTTCAGTGGTTTAACCTTGAGTGGCAAGTTCACATTGTCCTAGGCTGCAAACTCATATAGATTGCAACACTGTAGGCAGACAATGAGAGAAACACCAAGGGAGACTCTGGTCAAGGGCAAGGTAGAGCTTTCTTAATGTATTCACATGTGTTAAGGGATTGAACACTCATTTAGATTATACTTGCCTATCTACATACAAGTAGTCAAGTATAAATACTAGTCCTTGTATCTACTAAACCATGTATGTAGGTAGATCAAGTTCAACATACTGGTAACAAAACTATTAAGTTAGAAGTGGAACAAAGATAGCAAGACACAAGTATGACAGTTCTGTCACAAAACTGTAGTTTGAGTTAAACATAGAATGAAGCTAGTTTAGTCCACATCAAGAATGCAACATAGGTGTAAGAAATCAGCATCAAGCAGAAGTAGATCAAGACAATTATAGTTCTGCAGGTCATCATTGCATGGAAAGTATATGCCACAGTACCTTGATGCATCATTGACTCTTTCACACAACTCCCAATCAAGGAGTTGGCATAACTCTACTGTTTCATGCCACAACATATTAATCATGTGTTGCATATTGTTGAACTTGTCTTCTTCAGTCATCTCAGTGTCCTCAGCTGTCTCAGTTTCCTCAATATTCATAACATGATCCCCTTTGTAAGATTGAATGTCCTCATTTGACTCAATGACTACCAGTGACATTGTCATTGTCAAAAGGGTATTCATAATGTCCTCTGTCCATGGTGTCTTTGATGGTGTGTTCAATTGACTGTGCACTTTGTTGTTTATTTCTTCTCCTCTGGGGAGCAATGGCTTGAGGGATGATGGAGTTGTTGAGTGAGAAGTGGGACTGTTGCTCAGGAGCATTGTGACTTGGCTTATCAGGGAGTCTAGGTCTGTGGATGTTGTCATGGGTAAGGAGTCCTGCTTGAAGGAGAGTGTGGTTTTGCTGGCAATGTATATGAATGGTCTGAGTACAGTTTGAAGTGGGTTGAGTTGAAGAGGAGGCAGTAGGAGGAATGGGGAGGTTTTGGGGTTGAGATAGTCCTGATTGATGTTGACTGGAAGTGCTAGTTCCTCATCTACCATCCTGCTTCCTGGTGGACTGTTTGTGCTGCTTGGAGAATCTGGCAGCAGCAAGTTGAGCTTGGTCAGTGAGGATTTGAGCATAATGGTAGCTGGGTTGTTCTTGGAGAGGGTTAGAGGGACAATATTTTTGGTAGTGTCCTGGAGTGTAGAGGCAGCAGAAGGGGCAGTAATATCATTTGCATTGGTCTGCCTGATGACCCAGTTGGTCACATTGATGGCATTTGGAGTGTCTGTCTGATTCAGTAAAGACAGGGGCATTGAGTCTAGGAGTCAGAGAACAATCTGAAGTTCTTCCTTGTTTGTTGCATCTATCCACATCATCAGATTGCCTGGGTATTGGAGTGGTTCCCTCATTCCATTGGGGAGACATGTTGTGAGTAATGTGGCCAGATCTAAGTCCAATTTGAGGGTGTTGAAACACAGAAATGTTCTCTCACACTTGTAGAACCATGTGGTGAGCACCTGTGAGGTATTGCCTTTCTTGAGCAATGAGTGGGTCATCAGCAATTGCCTCATAGCTGGCACACATCTTGTTGGCCAATCTGTTTGCAAGGAGCTGTTGATGAAGTGCATCAAACCAAGTTGCCTGGAAATAGTTGAAAGGGGCAGCATCTTGATTATTGCACTCAAGAGCAGTCCAAATTTGGGAAAAGGCTTGTTCATAAAGAGATTGGATTTATAGGGTAGTAGAAATAGGGGAGTGTGGGGTTTCTTGAATGGTATGAGTTGTGTTGTTTTGGGTAGCATTTTGTGTTTCATATAAGTTGAATGCCTGGGATATATGGCATCTGACTTCTTCAAGGTCTGTGGTGTGTCTTGCATTGGCTGCATTGTCTGGATAAGTGGGGGTAGGTGGAGTTTCTGGGGATGGGGTAGCAGTGTGAGTGGATGGTAATGACAATCTACTGATTAGAGTGATAGAGGACTTGTGAGTTGAAGTGATGCTTTGAATAGTGGAGGAGGGTTGTTGAGTAGAGTTTGAGTTCTGAGTGGTAGTGGACATTAGAGTTTGTGGGGAATGAGGTTAGTTGAGCTTGTGTTGTCATTTATAAGCATTTAGGAGGGTTGCAGAATGCTTCAGGTCTGTAGCATTTTGCCATGTTCATTCTGAATCAGGATAGCCTTTCCAGTGGACTAGAAACTGGAGTCTGTATCTTCTGGTTTGCTTGTGACCTACTATAGCTTTAACTTCCCATTCTTCTTCATTTTGGATTAGATCTGGAGGTGGTCTTGAGAAGTGTTTTCTATAAATGTCGTTTTCAGTTACAGGCCATAGATATTGCATGTGGAAGACATTGTGAATCTTCCAGCTCTTTGGGAGGGTGAGCTCATAAGATACATTTCCTCATTTCCTAATGATTTGAAATGGGCCTAGTCATTGTGTGGTAATCTTTCTTGAGGCAACCTGAATTGGTAGATTTTGGGTGTCAAGCCAGACCTTTTGGCCATGTTATGAACATACATCAAAAGTCAAATATTTACATATTTGCAATTATGATTTTCTTTATCTTTTCTTTAC
>JAEUWS010000409.1:0-17770 GCA_018524945.1 Podaxis sp. C-F-92630
GTAGCAAGGGATGAAACAGCAGGTGAAACAATGTGCTGAGTAACTAGGATCTAATTATAGCTGAAATCGTAACAATATGCTGGGGAACCTCTTGTATTCATCTATCCCTATATGTCATACCTGCTGGAAGTCATTCCAATCATCATCAAGTACAAAGTCCAACATGGCCTCTACTTCCAAGAAGTGGAAGTCTATCATTACAACCCACAGTCAGGGCAGCCACCTTCCATTCCTCCCCCATGTACACAGTTACCACCATTGTTCACCATTGACTCAAATGTTCCACTGCTGTGCAATGCCACTCCTGAGCCAATGACATCCAGCAATACCCAAGACACAGCAGTCAAGAATATTCCTATTGGTGAGCCATCCCCATATCTGCAGCCCATCTATGTCATTGCCCCAGAATCCTCCTCATCACCTTCATCACCCTCTCCTTGCTGCAGCCCACTCATCAAATCAGACAGCTCTGATTCCCCACTCATCAGGAACTTCACCATTCCCTGCTTGGCCTCCTCACCTCCATCAACTAACTCCTCAGATTCCAGGCATATCCACTACAAAGACAATATGGACTTATAAAGTATGATGACTCATATTCTCTTCCCCCTTCATCAATCAGACTCTTAGCAATAGCACCTGTTCTCTGGACTCATTGCTAGCTGGTTTCCTCTTTTAGTATTACCTTCTATTCTTGTCTCTGGTTCCCATTCCTATGTTTGTCCCCAACTTGGACTTACTCTGTACCTGATCCACAGCTTTGTAGTTACCAGACCTTATTAAGTAAACCCTGCTACATCATCACCAAATTGCCTCATGTCTTAGTTAGGATTTCTTCTTCTCCATTTCCCTATTAGGACTTAGTAGCCATATAAATAGCCAACCATGTACAGTAGGAAAGTGCAAGCTTTCTATATTCTCAGAGTCTACCTTTCAGTATTAACTTGCAAGCTCCTTCTTCTAAGCTAGTTGGGCCTCTAGTCTGAAGAAGTGGAAGATAGGTTTGATGTTAACTCTCAATCAGTGTAGTAGTAACTCATCTACTGGTCAATTGCTCGACTGGTAGAGAGTCAACCTCTGGTATTGCTTAATTGGACACTTACCTTGCCACCAACTTACCAAGATCCTTCTCACTAGGCCCTAGGGCTTCCAAACCATCTAGTGAGATAGCTGCCCCCTAGCAGTGCTAGGTGACCAGTGATAAGGACCACTATTAACAAGAGATAGAGTCCATAAAGAAGAGAATTTCTGAACAATTACAAGAGGTTGCTAAGAAAATAGAAGAAAAGATGCCTAAGTGAAGAGCATAAGATTCAGTGTCAGAAGAAAGAACTTCTCCACATGGGAGGAGAGAAGAGGAAAGGATGTCTTTGTCTGAAGAATTGAAAACAAGATATGAAGACATTGCAGACAAGGAAAAGGATTTAGGAACTGACACATCAGAAGCTACAACTAAAGAAGTGGGTGAGGTGAAAGCTTTGTCATGGGTGGTGGAGGTGAGTTGGATATGGTGAAGATGAATTTGATTGTCTGTGGGAGTAGGTAGTTTATGGAAATGGATGTGGTCTTGGAAGTTATCCATGATGTGCAATCCTGGTTTAGCAACTGGGTCAAGAAGGGAAAACCATCTGAGATATAATTGAGTGCTGTGGATCTAGTTTTTGAGTCATGTGCCTGTATAACATTGATGTCCCTGGTGAGGGCTTTGAGGCCATGATTGTTGGGGAGAGTATGGAAATGCAATGAGTAGTGTTTAGCCAGTTTGAAGAGGTGGAGTTGGATGGGGATTAAGCCAGCAACAGCCTCAACCCCACCTGAAGGGGTGGTGTGGAACACTCCCGTGATCCAAAGAGTGGCAGCCCTTTGCATCTTTTGGAGAGATTTGATGAGTCCACGGAAGCAACTGTTGTGGTTGTACCAGAGACAGAACCTGTAAGTGGCAATGGGGATGACACATGAGTGATAAAGGAGCCTTTTGTTTTTGGGAGAAAGGCTGTGAATAGAGTTGCCAAGCATATGCATGCACTTGACTGTAGAGAGCACTTTGGTGGAGTAGAATCTCACGTGTTCTTTGAAAGTGAGGCCACAATCGAGCCAGAAACCCAAATAGCGTAAGTAAGGTTTGGGCTGGAGGGAAATGGGGTTGTTATCGATGGGATGGATGTGTATGGGTGGATTAGGCTCCTGGGACGGACGGTTATCTATTCCTGTCTTGGCGGCGTGTATCTATCGGTCTACTAGAGCAGCGCTTGGTGGCGGCCAAACAGAAGGTCCGAGTTTGGAGCGAAGCTATGAAGTATTTGTCGCGATAGTCATCGGAAACCAAACGCATAAAGGGGGCAGCAAAGGCTAAAAAGCAAGGGGGAAAGGATAGAGAAGAATAGGGATCAGAGCACTGGTAAGACAATGTAAAGCGAGCCAAAGATGACTCACAATTGCGAGCGTAGAGCCTGAAGCCGCCATCTCAACAAGTCTGGCCAAGAGGGCTGACGATACCCCTAAAACCGAGTCTTTGAAACTATGGTGTGTTGCCGCTTGATATCAGTATAAGATAGTGGGTCGTACCGTTCCTCTGAATGGAGCACGGTTGTTGTCGCAATCGGTATGGAGGATGATAATGCAATTGTTGTAGAGGTGAAGGTGGATGGAGGTATGGTTGATCAATTAGCGAGAGTCAAAAAGATTTAGGCCTGGGCAAAAGCATGCGATCCCGTTCATCCCTCCAGAAAAAACCTATGTGATGTCAAACTCTCCAGTCTACTTCCAATATTACTGGCGGTATGCGTGTTCGGTATGACTGGTCTTCGTATCAATAAGCATCGAATAGAGTTGAATATTGAACATTGAACATGGTTGCGGTCGTGCCCAAGTCTATCATCTTCCCACAGTCCCTTGTCCTGGCTACCACTTCCGCAAATTCCTCCTCATGTCCACCCTGCACCCTGGCGTCAGACCACGGAAAGATTTCCGGGAAGAAAGGCTGGCACTGATGGTGACCAGGATTCTCTCCGCATGAAGGTTACGGAATGCAGCCTTCTTTCGGCCCAGATCACAAACACTCTTCGTGTAAACCCAGTGCCCACAGCGGGTATTGCACTAAGAATTGGCTGGTAAATTGCGGGCTCCTCTTAAGTATTTAGTGCTTTTGCGCCGCGAAAGCTTATGGGTATAAAAAGACTTGTTTGTGACCACTGACAGAGCAATAAAAACACATTGTCCCCGAATCACTGGACACAACCGGAATCGAACCGGTCACCTTCCGCAATCGCTTCCAATCATGGACATGCAAAGCGGGCGTGATAACCAACTACACCATGTGCCCATGTATGCTTGAGGCCATCCTACCCTCTGCGCCGTGGCTCTCTCCACTGGCCAAGTCGACACGCCTCATAGTTGATTGACATGACGACATTGTCCAACGTTCTATTTCCACACATAGTCCTAGTCCAGATGACACCGGAGTGGGGATCGATTTACAACTACGGAGTTCTCTCGCACTTTCCCTCCTTTTGTAACCTAGACAGCAGTCACCAACTACCACTCGGCCATGCCCTCTGCACTCGACGCAATCCTCCAAGCAGGCTTCCAGATCGCTACCGACGGCGCCGAATTCACCAGTTTAGTTCCCTCTCCCCGCCGGTTACTAATCACACTCACAAACCCAGGCATAGGATATTCCAACTACAAAGCCACAGATGCAATGACCAACCCCTCACAAGTGCTCACCGCCGTCTCGCAACCAGATTACTCCTACCTAGCCGATGATGCTGTCCAACATGCGAATGAAAAACTTCCAGACGCAGATCCGAAAGAACGAACAGACTTGGCGATGGACTACCTCGTACGTCTGTTGGATTCTCGAACCTTGGGCGCGACCGGTTAACAGGTTTTCCTTTCTCGCTTTCCGTGTCCAGCTGGTGCAATTCGGCATCGAGATTTTGGGTCTGATACCAGGCCGAGTTTCGATTTCCGTCGACCCACGTCTCGCCTATAACTACGGCGGGATCGTCCGCAAGGTTTGCTTTCTACCCCCATATTCGCCCTACGTGACCAGGAACTGATCCTGTGTGCACATCCAGGCCCGGACCCTCATACGCATGTTCGAAGAATCAAATATTCCCAGCTCGCGTATCCTCCTCAGTATCCCCGCGACATACCCTGGAATCCGCGCCGCTCAAACCCTCCAATCACCCCCACCTCCGCCTTCTCCCTCGACCTCGGGAGACCAAAAACCAATCCACACAAACCTCACCCACATCTTCGGTCTTGGCCAAGCCTTGGCCTGTGCCAAAGCAAAAGCATCCGTCATCACCCTCTCCATGAACCAAATTAAAGATTGGCGGTCTTCGGGAGAGCCGGAATGCACCCATACTAGCACCGACACCAACCTCAGTGACTGCCCTCCCTCAAGCGGCATCGCCTTCATACGCCAAATCCGCACATTTTTCAATACTTCCGGTTTTAAAACACAAATTATGGTTTCTAATTTCCGTCATCCGGAAGAGGTGCTCGATTTGGCTAAGGAGGATAGAAATGGGGGTCCAGATTCGTTCGTGTTCCGGCCAGCGACTTTGCACAGGCTTAAAATGATACAAAGCCCAGAGGAAGTGAAACCGGAGAACACCCTGGAGTCGACGAGTCGTCCTGAGCCACGTCACCCTTCACATAACCAGGTAGGGCCCTCCGCGGAAGTTGGAAAGAAGTTTATGCATGATTTGGCAATAGAGCGGGTCGCATTGGATAAGATACCGGAAGCACTCGAGAAATTTGTCGAGGATACGAGCATTTTGGAGGAGAAGCTGAAGGTTCAGCTCATGTTATCGAGGGTACGGTCTTCGGGAACGATGCCAAGGGGATGGAATGTGAAGTACGCTGACGTGAAGTTGTGATCATCGTGTTTTGGGATGTTGCAGAATTTTCGGAACATCAGTTTATTCGCCCGTCGCTTCATGAAATGATGTTGATTTGGGGCTAAAAGTTCCAGGTCTTGATAGATGAATCCGTCGTGACCGGCTGTAACCGCCGCTGTGATCTAATGCGAACCTCTCCGCTCCCGTCAGAATCATCTGACAAATCCCCGTCCGAGTCTATGTCTTCGTAATGTCGCGAGCCAGAGACAGAAAGTAAAATAGGGTGATGTGGATGAAAGGCCACTGATCCAATAGAATCTGGTCCATCAGTCAATCAGGTGTCATGGGTAGAGAGGAAAATCGAGCGTTCTACCTGAATGAGCATTAAAAACAAGACTAGGCTCCTTGGTCACTGTTTCCGAACTGTCTAAGCTGGCATTCGTCGAATTCAGATCGAAGACATGTATTGACCCTTGCTAAGGCCAGATTCAGAAAATGAGACGACCAGAACTGAACATGAAACACACCTGATCCCCGACCGCAAGCTTCTGCCCAGAAAGATCCAAGTCGAACAACATCTTTTGGTTCGTCGTAGGTTTGTAGGGTATCACATACTTGGCAAACGGAATGCTGACGTCAGTACGAAGATCCCAGGCAAATATTGCTTCTCGGCGACGGTAGGCAGCATAGAGAATATGTGGGCTCATGGGGTTGAACCGTAACTGTGGTTTCATAAGGATGTGTTTAAGATGGTGGCGATTTGAACATCGACGCACTTGGGTGATTCCTGCACGGTCTCCTCCTCCCACAAACATGAGGGGTACATCGCCTTGTGACTCGTTGTATAAAGCAAGGTTTGAAAGTGTGGGATTGAGTGTGCCAGCTGCGTAGAAAGCGTCTGATTCGGAACTGTAGTTGGGAGAAAAGGCAAGCGCTGAGACGATTCCTAGGTATTGAGAGCAAATGGTTAGGACATGTAGAAGACGAGGAGAATTGTGCATACCTTTAAGCCCATCCTTGCTCTTACGAGACGGCGTTGTAAAGATCCGCGTCCCTTCTCCGGGCCTAGCGACATCGAAGACTTCAATAGCGTCTTCATATCCACAATAAAGCCTGGAATCACTCTCTGTCAATACGGCAACGCAGGAGATGGTTCCCGAGACTTGCTTTGTGGCATTCAAGTTGAATGTCATGGAGTGAGGAGCAACGAATCGTTCGCGATGGTCGATGATCTTGTACGAGGCGCGCAACTATTCTTATATCACAAGCTCAGGTAAACTCTCCACCAAAGCGCAAAAGAGCATTCGTACCCGTCCATCCGAGGCATCAAGTAACTTCACGGGGCAGTCGCGGACAGATGCCAAGAAGCAAAATGAAGCAGGGTCGTTGGGCGAGGCGGTTGGGTACCACGTAAAGTCGAGTACCGGCGCAGATTGACGAAGGACGAGATTGGGTCCGGCTAGAAAACATAGCATAAGTCGTGTGCGAGCACAACAGTGAATATATGCGCAGACTTGATGTGGAAATAGGTGCCGAAGGTCTAAACGTGGGTGAGCCCTTGTGATTGTGGGTCGAGATGGAGGAACTGGGTGTACGGGTGGAATAACTGGAGAGTTCTATCTTCGCAATGGGCCATGAATGCAGATCCATCAGGTGTCCTGCAGCATTGGGTTCAGTATGAATTGTAGCGTATAATGAAGAGAGCGCTTACCATTTTGCGCTTCGTGCAAAGTTCTGGCGACTGGCTTGGTCGCTGATTTCGCAGATGTGTCTGAGTTCAGGTTGTGCATACAAGTTGTATACTGGCGGTGACCAGGCCAGAGCGGCAGAATCAGAGTCCATAGTGAGGGGTTGGGTTGGGGAAGACAGAGCGTGCCAAACAAAAGCAAAATTTGAAATTCTAATTAAATCTATCACATCACTTCCAAAAATGAAAATGTTGCGCCCAAAGGACGACAGTGATCCATTCCGCTGTGCTCTCTGTCGTCACAGTTGCGAGAAACGGGTCTACCAGAAATGACGAGGAGATTGCAGGATGACTATCCCAGGATACCAAAGTCCAACTCAACTGCTCGCAGTCTCAACAGGAACAGCAGTCAACACGCCATTCTCCAACTTTTCCTGCAAACTATTCCTCTTGCTCATCCACCTCCCGCGTTCCTCCACCTCCTGCGCCTCCCGCTTAATAATTGATATCCAATCAAAACACACTGAACAATCCACCGTTTTGTGCTTTTCGCATTGATATGACTCTTCCGTGTGCAACGCGGCAACTGCACCGAGGACATACGCGTTCAGTTGTTGACGTTCCTGAGAGGGAAAAATAGTACGATGCGGATGACGTGATCAGTACCTCGTCCCGCGCGTGTCCGACACGACACAACGCGGTACGATACTCGAGCCCTCTAGCTGTGCGGGAGTGGCGACAACTTACCTCGACTTCAAAGTCGAGAAACTCGGACATATCTCCCAGCTCCTCCTCAATTGTCACGTTGTTGCTCATCCGGTGATCACAACAACACATTTGACAATATTCATCTCCGTGCGCAGCGCAGAACATGAACTGGTTCACGACAATGTGCTCGATCTTGGACGACATTGTTGAATAGAAGTTGAAATTTTCAAAAAATGAATGACAGGTGGGGTGGCAATGAGAGTCTGGAGGTAGGGTGGGCGACGGGGTGGCAGAAGAAGGGTAGAAGAAGACTATTAATGTTGAGCTCGCTTGCCCTCTCTGGGTTACTTAAATATAACCCCGGGCGCTCTTGTTACGATTCGGATCATTTTTATTACGCATTACACGTGCCCCTATCCTCTGTATGTAAACGTCTAACTGAGGGTCTTGACCAAGGACACAGAATCATTAACACAGACCACCCGTAGCAGAAACCGGCTTTTAGAATTTTCACACCACATGCGTCAAATTAATGTCCCAACCTGTGCAAAGCTCAGTCAACATCATCAACATCAACCTTCTTGCCCGTCGCTGATTGCCCCACCGCCACCATCCTCTGGGAACTCCCCGCAGACCTTGTATCGGACCTAAGCCTCTCAAACACCTCCGCAGACTTCAGTATCAACTTGTTCCAGTCGAAACAATCATAGCAGTCGACAGTTCCGTGTTTAGCACATTCATATGTCTCCTTTTTCCTATTGGCCAGCTTGGCGCCTAGAGCGTACGCACTGAGTGCGGGGCGATTCTGTCGCAAAGCTCCAGTATGTGAATCAGTGAAAGAAGCTATGAGAGTGACATACGTCTATATTGAGGAAAAGTTCGTCGAGCTTCTCGAGAGTGGTGTCGTCTAATTCCACTTGGTAATTGTTGCCCGCCCGATAGTCACAAAAGCAAGAGTTGCAGAACTCGCGTCCGTGGTCGGTGCAGAACATGAAGCAATTCACAACGAACGAGTCTCCAAGGCCCATAGTAGCAGTAAAAGAGCAGGGCACAAGTCGGAATCAAGAGATGGTGGTCGTTCGTGTTCAAGAACGTTCCAACGGTGTAAAGAAGAGGTAAACCAAGATGCTGATATTGACTGGATGACGTCACGGCCAAATAACAGAATCGACGCGTTGACGCGCCTCGGTATTAGCCCCTTCACCGCCGGACGTTTTTGCCCAACCCAAAGGCGTGAGTTGTTCCGTTGCCAATAGCTCGACCTTTACCAACCCTCAGGCCTCAATTCTATGGCCACCCTCAAGAGATTACGCTTCACCTGGAAAGAAGTACACAAGTGCTGTTTTCCTCTCGGTCCTAACTCCCTTGAATACCGGCTCCAACTGGAGGAACTCTCCTGGAGGGATCTTCGTTATGGGACCCGGTTCCGCGGACCGCGGGCCAATGAATTCCTATCCCAGCCCTGCATCACAACTCGAATAGATATCACATCCAACTTTCTCTCTCCTTCTATCATTGCGTCAATAGAATACACTAATCTCAAGACACCCTCTGGCGACTTCCAGTACTTAAAGGCCCCCCGTTCCAAGTCGCCTAATTGTTAATTAGGCTTGTACCGGCCCTCCACATATCCCTTCAAATAGATTCGCTCTCGAGACTGCGAGTTCTTGTGGGTGCATGGGAGATTTTGCAGCAGTCTTGGCATTGAGACTTTATTGGCTCATTTAGCCTCTTTAAAAGTACTTAGTCTACCTATCGCTCAGAAAAACCTCGGTTAGCGATCGGGAACGGAATAAGGCGCGAACCCAACCACCGAGAATCTCCCACTGGACCGGCATGACTCAACGTTATTATAAATCTACCGGGAGCTCTCAAACGCACCCACCAGCTATGAAAACTAAGTGCGTGTATATTGTACATCGATCCAGCCGGTTTCAATTCCCTGAGTATACTCAACGTACATTCGTCGAATAGTGGTGCCCCAACACTTCTGAACGTGCATATAACCACCCTTGACCGCGTCTCCCCAACGTGAAGGAAGAGGATACGGGAGGGAAGGAGCCGGGTTTGTTCAAGCGCGGCTGAATTGACTATTGGTTGTCATTTTAGCAAGGGTAAAAGAGGACGTACCAAGGGCAGAGAAGAATTTGTCGCAACAACAGTTGCAAAGGCTCTTGATGATGTCGCTGAGGACTGACTGGATTTTCAAGGCAGGACCCAGTTGACCCCAGGAACGCTGATGGTCTTTTTCTTGAGATCGGCGCGCTTGAGGTAAGGGTATTGGAGGATGAAAGTGAGGGTAACAATGACGTACGGGATGAGTTCAGGGGCAGTAAAGGTGAACAGGGCATCGAGCAAGAGTTCACCGCACTTGAATTGACGGATGAGGAAGAGGTAGACGCCGTTGTAGACCTTGAAATGACCACGTGGTCCCAGTTTCCGCCTTCCCCGGTCAATCTAGAGGCGAGGTCGGAATGATCTTGCACCGTTGAGTTCGCTGATATCAATCTGGCCGCACCGAAACAGCAAGGCTAGCGTGAATGCCGCATATACCGTCTATACCATAAACAAATTTGTGGATGCAGCGAGAAGGAAGGAGCGTTGAATATCCTTTCGTCAGCTTCAAGGTCTCCATTAGCGCATTGGTCGAAAATGTATGCCAGCTGTGTCATACAGGCATACAGCGTTATTGTGAGTTTCTTAGGGCCACGATTGAGGTAGAACATACTAAGACTGACGTGCTGAACACGGCTGGCTGATCTAGAACCGAATGAAGGTGGAACTGCCTGCGTACTCGCAAGATCATACACCGCTTGTGCATATCCAGATATTTCCCATATAGTCCTAACTCGTACACATACCGCACAAAGTGACCTCGTGCTCAATACCCAATCGAACAGGTCGCCCATTCCAGATCCTTCTCCTCCAAACCGCCATGGTTCAAAAGTTCCCTCTTGGCTTCCCTGTCCTGTTCCTCCTCTATTATGAGACCAGGAGTCATGTCATTGTTCTGAATAACACGGGCAAGCAAGAAAAGTATTTCTCCTTGATCCTCGAGGGGCATAATATCCCATATTAATCTGCCGTACATGCCGTGCTCTTTAAGCAAGAAACGGAGGTTAACACCCATGACAATGTCCCCAGAGTACGCGCTATACTTTTCTAACCAGGTCCGAAGCTGAGGAAGATGGATGAGATAACCAGCAAATTTGCCCATTGAGGAAGCTAAAGGTTGGGTGAGTTCATGTTGTCATCAAGGGTTTGCGCCACTCACGGACGTCCTTGAATAAACAGGCGAAGGCACAAGACGTAGAAGCCAATAATAAGGGCTACAGCCGGGTACCAGTGGGTAGTTTGTCCGACGCACCAAACGCAACTAAGAGTTTCGAAGGCGAAGGGAGATAGGACGAGCGAAGGCAACAAGAGTAATAAGAGCAAAGGCGTGACAGAATGTTCTCCGACTTTTCGGGTGACCGTCACAATTCAGAGCTGAGTGGTTTCAGGTGGTTTGGTGCTAGCTTTGAATATCTTAACCGCACACGTCGGGGGTTAATCCATAGCTGTGATAGACCTTCGTAGCTGTCAGAGCCCACTAATAGATCTTGTTTCGTGGACTAAACACTGCCAGGAACTTTGCCTAATGAAAAATAACCCTTTTCCCTCACATCGAGTCAAGCGACTTGTGACAACTCCTAAATTACAACGACTTCTTGCTTTCTCCTAAACGTCTAACTGGGGATCTTGACCAAGGACGCAGAACCATTAACACAGACTACCGTATCAGAAATTGACATATAGAATTTTCACCGACATGCGCCACGCCAGCGTCCCGACCCGCTCAAAGTTCAGTCAACATCATCAACATCAACCTTCTTGCCCACCGCAGATTGCCCCGACGTCACCAACCTCTGGGAGTTACCCGCCGGCTTCATAGCGGCCCTAAGCCGCTTAAAGACCTCCGCAGATTTCAGTACCAACTCGGCCCAGTCGAAACAATCACAGCAATCGACAGTTCCGTGTTTAGCACATTTATACGTCTCTTTTTCCCTATTGGCCAGTTTGGCGCCTAACGCATACGCATTGAGTGCCGGGCGATTCTATTGCAGACTGCAGTCTGTGAATTAGTGAAAGAAGTAGTGAGAGGGACGTACGTCGATGTTGATGAAAAGACCTTCGAGTTTCTCGAGAGTAGCATCGTCCAGTTCCACCTGGTAGTCGTTGTCCGCCCGATAATCAAGAATGGCAAAATTCACGCCCATGGTCGGTGCAGAACACAAAGTCATTGACAATGAATGAGTCGCCAACGCCCATAGTAGCAACAGAAGCGCAAGATACAAGTCGGAACCAGGAGATGGTGGTCGTTTGTGTTCAAGAATGTTCTTAGGACGTGAAGAGGCAACCAAGATGCATACATGCATACGTTCACTGAATGACGTCACGACCAACCGGTACAGTTGAATGCATAAACAAGACTCGGTATTTAGCCCATTGTCCGCCGGGCGTTTCTATCCAACCCAAAAACGGGAGCTGTTCCGGTGTTGGTAACCCTCGATGGCTCAATTCCATGGTCACCCTCAAGAGGTCACGCTTCACCTGTACAGAAGTACGCAAGAACTATCTCTTCGCTCCAACCCAAACCATATTCCGAGATGAGGGGCCAAGTCACTCATCATAGGATATGACTGTGCAGCGGTAACTGCAGATACTTGTAAATAATGCAACCTACTACGCACACCGATTACCCCCATCCCCCCCGTCTTGGTCTTGCTTCGCCGCGTTCCCCGCGCCTCGCATTCGTCTCCCGCTGGTTTGTTTAAGATGCGCACAATCATAATTGAAAGGACTCAGTGATAGCTCTCGCGATCACAAATGGGAACTCTGGCTCCATGGGCCAGCGGGGGTTGGAAAATCTGTCATCGTCCAAACTCTGATTGAAGGAGAACCAGAGGCAGCACGACTACTAATTCCTGTCATCACTTCATCACAGGCCTTTTGGCTTGGGAGGGAGCAAAAATCAACTCCCAGCTAAACCCGCCGCCCCTCAGCACTCTGCCTTATATGCGCTAAATGACGGCACACTGCCAACATTCGCCTCAATTAGCTGGGGTTGGTGAGCATCCTGTGGACGAGGTTACCTTTGGCTATATGTAGGAACTTTTCCCTCCTCGGTCATAGGATGCACCCTTCGTGAACCTTTCGTCTCTTATCCTCTCGTCGGTCTTCAACCCCGACCTCCTGGCGAGCCTGACAAGGTGCGCATCTACTGAAACCTACCCTAGGCCGACCGCTCTCACCCATCTGACAACTTCTTCATTGAAATATCCCTTTTTCCTACCCGCTTCAACACCACCACCCACATGGCCAACACCGAAAGTCAGCTTCCCTGTGTTTCCATACCCCTTCTCGAGGTGCTCTTCGCTTGGACAAGATTTTGTCGACCTCTCGGCCTCCACAAATGCTCAGGTCCCATCGGCGGCTTCTACCTTGCAAATTCCTTTATTCCGTTCCCCTGTAACAACCTCGCCCACCTACACACACAGATATAATATAACGTAGGGACGTCATATTCCAGTTTCAATTACAATCAAGGTCAATCCTACAAATGCTATCCCCTCAAGTCCTCAACGTTCAACTGTGCGACCTTTGGTGTTCAAATCAACTCAAGACTCCGAATGACTATATGCTGTACTTCGATGCCAAAGGGAACGCCATCATAACGCCAAATACGGAACCAGGGAGCTCAGCAGCGGAGACCTCGCGCTAGTCGGTCACTTCCAACCTGTAGGCAGCACATGAGGGAATAATACAATATATCCAATTGCCCGTCGTTCAGAATACCAGGGCTCAACCTCATATCCCACAGGACCTGATCACGCACTCTCCAACGTCCAACAGATGTAAAGCACGAGCACAAGGCTAGCACAGACGCCGCATATATCGTCTATATCATAGACAAGTTTGTGGATGCAGAGGGAAGGCAGGAGCGTTCACTACCTTTTCGTTAGCTTTAAGGTCTCCGCTGGATTAGTGGATCGGTTGAAAACGTATGCTAGCTCCGTCATGAGTACAGGTATACAGTGTTATCGTGAGGTTCTTAGGGCCACAATTGGAGTATGACATTGGGGTTGACGTGCCGAGCACGTCTAGCTGATTTGGAACGAATGAAAGTGGAACTGCCTGAATGCTCGCAACATAATACACCGCTTGTGCATATTCCCTATCTAATTCTAGCTCGGATGCCTGCTACCCAAAGAGGTCTCACACTCAATACCCAATCGAACAGGTCGCCCACTCCAGGTCCTTCTCCTCCAAACCGCCATGGTTCAAGAGCTCCCTCTTGGCTTCCTTGTCCTGTTCCTCCTCTATTATGAGACCGGGAGTCATGTCATTGTTCAGGACCACACGAGTAAGCAGGAGTTTTATCTCTCCCTGGTCTTTGAGAGGAATAATATCCCGTATTAATCTGCCGTACATGCCATGCTCTTTAAGCAAAAAACGGAGATTAACACCCGTGGCGGTGTCCCCAGAGTACGCGCTATACTTTTCCAACCAGGTGCGAAGTTGAGGAATACGGATGAGATAACCAGCAAATTTGCCCATTACGGAAGCTGAAGGATGGGTGAGTTCATGTTATCATCGAGGGTTTGTGCCACTCACGGATGTCCTTGGATAAACAGGAAAAGACACAAGACGTAGAAGCCAACAACGAGGACTACAGCTGGATACCAGTGGGTAGTTTGTCCAACGCACCAAGTGCAACTAGAGTTCTGAAGGTGACTGGAAGAGTAATAAGAGTGAAGGTGTGACAGAATGTTCTCCGACTTTTCGGGTGACTGTCACAATTCAGCGCTTGAACAAAAGGCTTCAAGGGCTTCAAGCCGCTTCGTCATTGTCTGGGAGCACAATGATTCTCCTGTCCAACCTCTTCGAGCACAGCTTCTGGCTGGGGGTGTTATCCTGGAGGGACCTTTGTAAGTTTTATTTTCGGACCACTCTTCATAGATTCTTCTCTTCTCAACAACGTAATAACACCCTCGAAGCCACTAGTGATCCCTATGTCACAGTTTATAGCATTATGCCCGAAACATGTCCCAAACATAGGACATTCTCAAGGAGTTTATGCTCGTCAAAGCCAAGTCACTATCTCTTGTTGACGTTCTCCCACACCTTACATGCACGCACTTCAGTAGGGACTCATGGAATGGGATGCTCCATCATGTCGAGTGCATGATAATATTTTGGGAATGGGGTGTGGCGTGAGATAGAAGAGTTCATTAGCCGTAGAAGGGGGGGTTTGGTTTTGATAAATTGCTACTGAAGCTGTCATCACCGATCCCCGCTTGCTGTCTGCTGTGCAAGGACCTTCTATCTCGCGTGATCGACCATTGGTAAACCAGTTCATGAATCTCTCTTGTCAGGAAGATTTGTATACTTCTGCTGGAAGGAAAGGAGTGGGACATTGCGGTAAAAGAGAATCTTTTAATGATAGGCTATCCCTGGGGCCATGTATGTATTGAGCTGAGCCCCAATTCAGATGTTAGTGTATATTCTAGGCGGTGGACACCAATGACTGTTGTTCGGATGCCTTGCTGAACTTATTGATAATTTAACAATATGATGTTACAGCATGTAGCCGAAATTGCCACTTTACTTTAAGGCAGTAGCGACTAACATTGAATAATTCGTTTAAAAATACTCCGGAGTAGGTCTCCACTTATTAGAGCGTATTCGCAAGTCATTTTCAGTGAGATTCTGGGAGTGGAGCAAATCAGCCTCAATTTAGTTTTCACTGAAAATTCACTGAAAGCGTAGTTACGAATACGCTCTATTACCAGAATGTAGACTGCTGATCATTTCTTTCAATCAACCGACCTGTGTGCATACATAGCGTTCATAGCTCAAAGCCGCTGCCACCTCTACCTGATGGGTTGTGTTCTGGAATCGGTCCGTGTAAAAATACTCCTTTTCGCAACCCGTAAATAATCAAGATGAGGTTGGAACCAACAACAATGGTTTTGTGGCACAATAATTTATGGGCATACATCAGGGCGTATCACAATGGCGGTGAGTCCTTCCAGACTCCACAGCCCACGTGCTCACGGTTGGAAAGTATAACTATGGAGTGTTCTTGAGGTTCATAGACTCGCCCAATGCAGTTACTTACTGCAGCCACTCTATCCTTGTTTATAGGTCACTCATGGGAGCTGCCTCTGGCAGCGGGCAACCCAGACTGGTCTGCAACAAATGTTCAACTGCAAGGGAGCCATCGTACCCTGGAGGAAATAATCTGGAGCTGGTTTGCGACAATATTCGCCTGCACGTGGATTGCAGTCCATCCAAGCGTCCCCGAAAAACCAACAAGTTCAAGGTGGCCGCATCTTAAGAGGCGTGTTATTATGATGGCAAGTGCAATTGTTGTGCCGGAGTTCATGGTCCTCTGGGCAATTAGAGAAAAGTTGATTGCGGCAAAGATCCTCAAAGAATATAACAGAAGGCTTCGCATGTCTCGTCGTGGGTTTCTTTTCATTCGATGGTACAACTATATGTCAATTAACCCTCATCTAGGTGAGACAAGGAAATCGAATTACCTGCAGGCGCAGGCATGGACACTCACTCATGGATTCTTCCTCTTGATGAATGGGTTTGAAGAGTGGTATCGTCTCTTGCAACAATAAAGAATGTGAGCACGGTTGCATCTGTCAACCGTTGAGCTTCGTCGCCGAGTACGAGCGTCCTCGAGGGTAAAGATATGATGAAAAGAGGTGGATTTGAAAATCAAAGAAGGGTAGTTAGGAGATGTTGGAGGGTTTTCGGGCGGTCTGAGGAGCTTGGAACACAAATGCGGGGTGATATTTGCTAGTGACTACTACAGAGGGTAAAGCTTTTGTAGATCTCCAAAGAATTAAGTACTAGATTTGTATATGAAAAAGATATAGCAAAAGTGACAAAACTAACTAAACTGAAACCGAGCAGAAATTAGGCTACTGACTTTATGAAACAGGTACAGTAAGACACGAGAACAAAAGAGAATACAATTTGTAGACAATAATCAGGAGGAAGAAGGGCATAGACAGTGGAGACTTGAATGATGGGTACTTCAACTATAGTGCATGACCAAGCTTGAATAGTACAATATGTATAGACAGTTGCAGGTGGAAACAGAGACGAGGAGACAAATACAAAATTTCAGTAGCTGGTAGACAGAGGGGAAGAAATAAGGAAGTGGGTGGACAGGTAGAATAATGGATCTGGTCCTTTAGGTGTCTTGTGAGTGAGCACTCTGCTTGCCAGGATTGGCTACTGTCAGAGGCGTCATGAGATGGGCAAGAAACATTGATTTCTTGAGTAGGTGAATGAACGGCTCCACATCTCCTGGGTACATTAAATACTGACCTCCTGGTCAGTGCATGGGTGTAGAACGGAGGATGGTGGCAGGTCAGTGGTGTTGGGAGCATGGTAAGGGATGGCAGTAGCAGTGTTGGGATTGATGGCAGATGAGGGTTGACAGCGTTGATGGTTTTAAGATAATGCCCTTAGGGAAAGTGAACGAGGTGGTTGAACACCTCATTCAACTCAACTGGAGTTACGTCCAAAAGGGATGTCAAGCCCAAAAGGGTTGTTTCAAAGGGGATAGGGGGAGTTGGAAGTCAACATAGAATTCAAGAACTCATCTGTTGTATCCTGTTGCACATTGCCATCATCCTGACTGGAGACATCATAAGTCAGCTTGTCGAGGGCCTCTGGTGTAGCATCAGTAATCTTCATGGCTGGGATTGCTCAGATATCATGTGGGTGGTATGGTATAAGGCAGAGGGCAGTGAAACAAAGCTTTGAGATAGACCCATCAAGTTCAGCTAAAATGTATGATCCCCCATTTGTTCTCCTGAGTATGACCATTGGACCAAAGTATCTGGGCTTTGTTTTACTGCCCATGTCATTGTCATATCAAGAGTTTTGCACTAAGATGAGAGAGCCTGGTGAAAAGTCAAAGTCCCAAATGATGTTGGAATACTTCTCATTGAAATGATGAATAGACTCATATCAAGCCTTAAGAACCATTTCTTTCACCCTAGCCAAGTCCTGGGGTCGCTTCTGGAGCTGGATCACTTGAATCACAATGAGGTCAGATGTTGGAAGTGGTTTAGTGAATGCTGGTGCCAGGTATGTTGCTTCTGTGAGGTCAAAAGGAAGGAGGGGCTCAAGGCCATGTGCAAGGTAGTATGGAGAGTATCCAGTTGACTTTTGAATAGAGATCCATTCCACCCAGAACACTGATGCTGCAATGTTTGTCCAGCAATTCTCTTCTCCCTCTGTGGCTTTGACTAATGCCTCCCTCACATCAAAATGTCTGCATTCAATGGGTCTGTTGTGTTACAGTTTCAGCTAAGATTAGATCCTAGTTACTCAGCATACCATTTCATCTGCTGTTTCATCCCTTGCTACAGTCTACCTTGGTCATCCACTTACCCAGTTCCCCTGTTTCACCTATTCTTAGCCTTCCCCTAAACTCTATATAAACCCTAGA
>JAEUWS010000408.1:0-17704 GCA_018524945.1 Podaxis sp. C-F-92630
AATCTGCAGATATGTATCAGGTTTCCTTACAGACTGAGGAAGCCTCACTATAACAATAACCCCAGAGGGAAGGCATCCAGAGTCAACAACAAGTACTGACTTAGACTGGATAAGCACTTGATTTAGGTGCATGATGAAAAATTGATTAAAGACACAAACACTTGCCAATTTGCTAGTGCTAGCATTCAGGAAGAATTGACACTGAGTAGGACCTTGGATTGCAAAGTACAGCTTGTGTGGAGTAGGGGAGGAGAGCTGGATGAACTGGGCTTGATGCCAAGTAGGACCTTGGGTCATGAAGTATGGTTCACATCAAGTAGAGGGGGGAGGACTAGATGAGCTAGGCTTGATACTGAGTAGGACCTTGGGTTGCAAGGTACAGCTTGCATTGAGTAGAGGGGAGAGGGCTGGATGAGCTGGGCTTGATGTCTCATGAGGGAGGTATGGGCTTGTCATGAGGGGGTGGGGCAAATGAGGGAGGTTTGGGCCTGTCACATGAGGTGGGCATCACAGTTGGGCACTTAAGAGGTGCTGAAATCTGGTGGGAGGGTGTGGGAACAGATGCTTTGTCAGCATCTGCCATCATTGAGTCAGCCATTCTATGGAACAATTCATGTTCAGCATGTGGCTTGCATGCATCAATTAAGAGAGTAGTGATACTGCCCAGGGGAGGAGAAGTGTACCATGCAGAAGGAGGAGTATGATTGGTGAAGAGATTCTTAGACTCCAAGACAGAAATGAAGTCACAGAGGGCAGTGAAGAGATGGGGTTCTGGGGGAGGCTTGTCTTTAGTGTCTGCTTCATGAAGGGTGTGAGATAGATCCATGATGATATCTGTTGCAATTTGGTACTCTTCATCATCATCCTTGACCTTGGAGGGGTGGGAGTAGATGGAAGATTGAAAGGAGCAGCCTTGGGAGTGGACTGCTTATACAAAGAAGGGGAAGAGACAGGGGAATTGAGCTCTATGTCAGAAGAAGGCAAGCAGACAGTATGTCTTGCTTGTGAAGTCTCCTTGTGGACATGACATCTCACAGGAGAGGGGGTAGAGGGTAGTGACAAGAAAGTCTGCAACCCAGAAGAGTGAAGCTTGGGATAGAGCAGGTTGCCCTGCTTATCCTGAGCCCACTTGTGCTGAACTCTTCAATGGTGTGAAGGTATTTGGAGGAGCCTGGAGTGAGCTTTCTAAAAGCCTCTTCTTCAAGATTGTAATGTTCAGGAGTCTCAGAGACTTTAGAAGAGCCAGGAGAGTAGGAAGTCTTCTTGTGATGGCCCATTGTGTGATGAATAGTGATTGTCACAGGTAACCCAAGAGTAAAATTGAGTATACCTGCACCTGTACCTGCAGAAACCTATATCTGCCAACAAGGGTGGTGGGTTGAGTGGGTGTAAGTGGAGGGTCAGACAGGTATAAAACCCATGTGGGTTATAATGGTGGGTGCCATAGTCAAGTACCTTTGTGACATCTATAATGTCATTATCTGATACTCAACTTGACAGCTGTCATAGTATCCCACTCCCTCCACTGTAATTCCCTATAAGGAAGTCACCTGCCATACCCACCTCAAGGGTATGGGTATTGTGTGGCTGGCCAATGCACCTATCCATACCCATACCTGTCTTTACCTGTGTCCATTACCCATGGGTTGTCATGCACCTGTGAAGATCACTAGTGATGAACAACTGACCACTGAGTGGGATAGTGGTAGTTGCTGAAAAAGAGAGGTGCTCTGAGTCACACATCATAATGCATATTGTATAATAGGAAATACTCATCTCTTTTAGAAGATTTTGGAAAAGAGTCTAGTTTTAATAAGCTCTACTTGTATTTGAAGACTAGTTAAAGTGAAAAGTAAAGTTTTCATCCACTACCATTCATGATGAAAGCCCACCAGCTAACCCAAAACCCCACATCCATATAGCACCTTACAACCATAGAAAAAAAAAAAGCTAAACCAGTGCAAAATGCCTCAAAAACATCTGCCCATCCTTTCCAGCAGAAGAAACCATGCCAAAATCTCATGTTGCATAACTGGATGACTATTTAAGTTTGTTGACAAACACCATATGTGATGTGACAAGCAATTGCAGAACAGTTTGCCACTAGACCTAAAGGGACCCTCCAATTTACCCAATTTACCCTTTCACATAAACTAAAATGTGGGGAAGAGTTAACAGCACACATTGACAAGACACCAAATACATTGTCATCAAAATGACCCCATGTTGTAACATGTCCCAATGCAAAAAGGGCTCTATTCTTGTGGGTGACATCAGCAAAATGTAAAAGTGGCTTAAGTAGGGCTTATGTGACTTGTTGACTTGTGGCAAGACAAATTCAAGCCATTTTCACCCAAGCCCTTCAAGCCATGTCCCTGTCTTGACATGGCTTGTGAGGAGCTTGTACAAAAAATTTTTAATATCTTAAAGAGCTGTTAGATATATTTTGAGACATTTCAAGAAATCCTTGAAAAGTGCTTGAATGGCTTGAAGAGACTTCCAGGACTTAAAGAATATCACATGCCTTGACCTAAGCCACTTTCAAGACACTTCCTCCTCAAGCACCATAAGTTATTTTTATATTTTGCTGATGGAAGTATTTTCAGAATCACAACCTTGATTCTCCTTTTGGATAATCTCAAAATGTCAAATAATGTTGAAGCACAAGTGAAGAGTTGATGGTGGTGGTTCAATGAAAAAGGGTGATGTGACTGCTTCTGTTAGTCACAGAGCTTCAAACTACAAATGCAGGATACCACATTGAAACATAGCACAGAGGATGTGAGTATATTGTCAAGATAGCATAGAAAATGATGAATGAACATAATAGAGTAGAGACTGAAATTGGATGCAATCAATATGTGAGCCTTAAGTCAGAGAATCAAAATTTAAAGAAAGATGGAGTGAGATTTACTCTGCAACAGAAGGGTATTTGTATATCAGTGATGGTGGATGGAAAGGCACCAGTTTTTCTATGTATGTACAAGTGTCTATAGCTAGATATGATGCATGTGGCTTGAGGGGGCAAGAGATTAGTATTTGAAGCCTATGTTTGTGGAATCTGAGGGTACTGAATGTCATATGTTATGAAAATACTATTTTAAGTATATGAAACTGAGTAGCTAGTAAGGAACAGAGTACAGTGTAGTGATAGACTGGCAGATGGGATGTTGGACATGCTTTTGAAAGCTTAGGAGGAGTGAGCTAGTTACCAATTTCATAGGCAGCTGGTTCACTCTCTCCACATCTCCTAGGGACTTTTTGTACTGACCTCCCAGTCAGCTGGAGGTGCAGAGCATGAGGGTGAGAGCTGAGGTATCAAGATGTGAGAAATGTGCCAGCATGAGGGCAGCAGATGTGACTGTAGCCAGATGTGCAAGTGGTGGGACCAGTAAGTAATGACCTGTAGGAGCAACAGAGGTGGCAAGTGTGGATGGAAGTTTGATGTGATGAAGAGCATATACACAGGACTTGGGAGGATAGTAGTGTGACCTGGTGTTAGAAGCAAGGCAAACACAAAGAAGGGGTGAATGAGGTGGTTGAACACCTCATTTGACCTGATGGAAGTTATGTCCTATGAAAATGTCAAGCCCAAAGGGGGTTTGGAGAAAGGGGGAGGGAGGATGTGTTGCAAAATAAAATGCACTAGGATACTCATCTTTGTGGCTGGGACTATCTCCTGGCAGATGCAGGTTTGGCTCTTGGGCCATGATATCAATGTTGTATGTCATGTCATCCAGCTGCTCAGGCATCATGTCAATGAGCTCCATGACTGGAATAGATTGGAGGTCTCAAGGGTGATAGAGAACAAGGTGAAATACAGTGAATTGCAACTTAGAAATAGAGCCATTGAGCTCTGAAAGTACATATGAGGCTTCTGTAGTTCTTCACAACATGATCATTGGACTGAAATATCATGGCTTGGTCTTGCTGCCAACATTACTGTTGTACCATGAATTTCATACTAGAATGAGAGAGCTTGGATTGAAGTTGAAGTCTTGGATAGTGTTGGCATACTTCTTGTTAAACTCACAGGTGGAGGCATATTGGGCCTTGAGAACCATATCCTTTACCTGCATGAGATCATGCAGCCATTTCTGTCATTGAATGGCACAGAGATTGGTGAGGTCACCTGTGAGAAGGGATCTGGTGAGTGCTGGTGCAAGGTAGGTGGCTTCTGCAAGGTCAAAGGGGAGGAGCAGCTTGAGACCATGGGCTATGTAGCATAGTGAGTATCCAATGGACTTCTGAATGGATACTCATTCTGCCCAGAAGACTGAGGGTGCAATGGTGGTCCAACAGGTTTTTTTTCCTTTGGCTGCCTTGATGAGTGCTTTTTGAATGTCATAGTGCTTTCTCTTAACCAGTCCATTGGCTTGTGAGTTGTAAGGTGAGATTCAGATGTAGTTGATCTTGTATCATGCTGTTATGAACATTACAGACACTGAGGTATCCAAGGAGGCCAAGATGACTGAAGAAGGAGAAATGGACTTGATGAAGAGGATGTTGAACAGTCTTTGGCAGGAGACAATGGAGTTATGACAATTGATGGATTGGGAATTGTGTGAAAGAGTTGACAAAGTGTCTAGGTACTACAATGTGTGTTTTCCTTGCAATGACAACCTTTAGTTTGGAGCTTTACCTTCTATGTATATATGGATTTGTACTATATTTAGCTTCTGCTGATTTTTGATATATGTACTGTATTCTCTTATGTTTTATGTTTAATGGACTTAGTGCACTTCTAGCATCCTGCACAATTATGCTTTCTATGTAGCAATTATGCCTTCCTACATCTTTCTTACACTTATGTACAATTTGATCTACTTCCTTTAGTAGATAGTCAGACTCATATATGTACCTCATCTGGACTTGTAGATTAGCCAAGTCTAATCTTAACATTGTGTTACTCATATCTTAACAGCTTTGTTAAGACCTTCTCTTCTTTGCCCTTGTTAGTCAAGTCTCCCTTAATTGCATCTCTTAGTGTTTGTCCCACAGTGTTTGTAATCCTTGTGAGTTTGCAGCTTAGAGACAACATGATTGCCACCCAAGGTTAAACCACTGAGAATTGAGTCAGTGGAGTAGAGCCCTCTCAGACCCATATGGGACAGGGTCAACTCTACTCACCCTTTACTACAAGGATAACCTCTAGCTTAGATGCTACTAGGCAAAGAGGAAACCTTGTAGCAGTTTCTACAGATAGTCTTTAGGATAGATATATTTAGGTACATGTCCTGTAGTATATAAACCCTCAATACTGGACAAGTAGAAACCATTGTTTCTACTTGGTTGGGTGGAGACTAAATAGAAGTCTTTATTACAACTAAAGTGATTCAGATATAAGTCTTAACTTTAAGCTCTCTAATTGCTCTTAGTTTCTAAAAACCTTCTGTTATAGTTGTAGACTATTGCATACTAAAGGAACATTTCCTAGATGAGTATAGACCTTGTTGTATAAGGCCATTACTCTGAAGGTAAACTCTGGAAGTACACAAGAAGTCTCCTTTGATACAATCTACAGATATGTATTATGGGCTGAGGAGATCCCACTATAACAACCTGGACAGAAGGTTTGGCTTGATGCTCACAACCTACTGCTTCAAGTTCCTCTCAAAAACTTACTGCCCACTGACTTGGCCCTTTCACTGTCATTAGGAAACATGGCAACATCTCCTATGAGCTTACCCTCCTAAAGACCTGGAAAATCCATAATGTCTTCCATGTGCAATATTTATGGCTAGTTACCAGAAATGACATCTATGGTCAACACTTCCTGAATCCTCCATCTGACCTCATTGAAGGAGAAGAAGAATGGGAAGTCAAAGCCATACTGTCATACCAATGCTCAAGAATATGTAGATTAGAGTTCTTGGTTCATTGGGAAGGATACCCCAATTCAGAATGAACTTGGCAAAGTTTGACAGACCTGCACAATTTGAATACCCTCCTCAACATATATACTGTACCTATAGACAGACTACTCCTGTCCAGAGTCCTGAAGTCTGAGTGGAGTCCTCAGATACTCCTGCCTAGACTTGGGACAGGAATCTAGATGGTCCTATCTAGTTTCTTGAGGACTGCTTAAGACTCCTGCCTAGTTTCTCACTACTTTTATTACTTTCTTATCCAAAATCATGAAATTCCTCTAAAGTCTATAAAGACTCCTGAGGACTGGATAGGAGTCTGCACAGACCACATGGGGGACTGTAATATGCTCAAGTAGGAGAATACTGGACAAAAATACCCTCCTATGAAGACCATGCTATTTGCAGCTACTGTGGAAACTCAGAAACAATCAAATACATACTAACAGAATGCTTTATCCCAGGCCAGAAAGAAGTATGGACTCTAACAGGAGAACTATGGAAAAGAAAATCCAGCCAATGGACCAAATCTGAGATAGGTGAGATCTCCTAGGATATGCATCAATGAGGTTTACTGACAATGAAAACAAACCCAAACCTGGGATGATGAGACTCTATCAAATATCAATCTCCAAGACCATGTACACAATATGGACATTAAGGTGTACTGGAGTAATAGAACATAAGAATAACTGGAGTAACAGAACATGAGAATGGCTAGAGTAATAGAACATGAGAATGACTGGAGGAAATGGCCAACAATAAAACAAATAAGAACACAACTAGAAAACAAATAAACCCCAGACTCAAGATGGACTGCCTACACATCAACAAGAAGCAATTTGGGCTCAAAACCCTTAGGAAAGTCAAGATGATCTAAACATGGAATAGCCTCATACATGATGAGAAAGGGCTCCTGTGTTGGAATGTGTAACCAGTCACATTCAGGTGTGACACAGAGCCCAGGGAGACCTGATAGCTTGATTGGGTGAGTATCTGATGTGTATCCAGATGGTTCTGGGCTCAAGCCCAGTCTGGTCAATTTTGGTACTGTGACATCCTGCCCAATTGGCCAAACAAACCTGGGTTTTAGAGGGCATATGCCTAAGCCACTACCTTGAAAGAAACAGGAAAGGCTAGAGTAGAGTCCCATCCCATCTGCCAAACAGTGCAGGAGTGTGCAATGCATTTCATGTTGAGAAATTAATCAGCATAATGCATATGCATTCTCTTGCCATTGGCAGAACATGCTGAGTCCTTGATGCATATGCTCTGCAATGACTGAGCAATATAATTTTTGGACACCCCTATAGTTTTGTGCTATAAATACTTTGACCTGTTTCTACTTTTATACTTCCAACACATATGTAGATGTATGACTTGTCATAGTATTACTCATATCCTCATGTTTCTATGTAGGATTGCACATTGTAGAAATGTTCTATGTTTTGAATGACTCCTGATACATTCAGTAGAGTTGTGTAGTTCTTTTTATGGTTGATCATATGCCTTGTACATTCTCTTACAATGTTGTATACACACTTATGCTTACTGTACATTTGATACACCCTAGACCAGGCACACAAGTGCAACCCAGTGGAGAAGTGGACCTAACCTTGTTAGGGGCCACTGCTCCTCCCTCCACAAAGGAAAGGTCTGATCTAGGTCATGCTCAAGCACTTATGTGATGCCTCAAGTGATTTATGGGACACTTGTATCTAACATAAAAAGACTAGAAACATATGTTGAGAATTCTGAGCTTCTGAAAAATAATCAACTCAAGGCTGACTTTGGAAATGACTCAGGAAATGTCCATAAGTTGCATGCTAAGGACAGGACTCAGACAGTAACCTGATTTACACAAATCTCCTCATAACCAATTTATGCTTCCACACAAGTTGCATAAAGTATAAATAAGGCTACTGCATTTTCCTGATGTACTAGTAGGTATTACAAGATCAATTCTTTTGGCATCAGCTTTCCTGCAAGCACAGCAATCATGTTCTCAACAGCCAAGGTTGCCATTCCAATCCTTGTTTCTGTAGTAGCACTTCCAATGTGAGGAACAACTGCACAACTATCTGTGGATCAGTCCTCTTGCAAATGAAAATGACGATGCGTACATACCGTGGTTCTTTAACCAGGGGGTGGTCACGAGTGATATTGGGTTCACCATCAACTACATCCACACCTGCGCCCCAAATCCACTTTTCCCTCAATGCTTTTGCCAGCGCATCAGAATCGACGAGAGACCCTCGAGCGGCATTGACAAGGATCGCGGTCTTCTTCATCTTCTTCAAGAAAGTTTCGTTCACGATGTGATATGTCGAAGGTCCGCCAGGTGCAAGTACAAATACTACATCACTCTCTTGAGCAAGATCACCTAGTTCCACACGACGAAGTGTTTGCAACCCGAGTTTCTGGCGTAGTGCTTCATCACGTTCGGAGTCGGGTTTGGAGTGTGGGTTTGAAGTGTATACGCAGTCGGTGATGCCGAAAGGAATCAGGCGGGCGAGAGTGGCATGTGATATCCTTCCGAAACCGATGAAACCGGCTGTTCGCCTTGGAGAGACTGGGGAGGAACCTAGTTGAGGGCCGCAGAATAAAAATGGTGCCCAACTATAGTTTGGCCACTGGAGATGACAGTCAATGAAGTGGGTAGGGAAAAGCAGGCGAGTCTCGCACTTTACTTTCGTCGACTATTCGCATCGTCTCGCGAACGTTTCTTCCTGCCATGAGAGCCAGCATAACAGAGATGTCGGCAACTGAGGAAAGCAATTAGCCAAGGTCGCGATGACTGATATATGCTTGTACCAGCGTCCGTCAGAACTCCAGGCGTATATCCGATTCTAATTCCTCGAGAGGAGATGGCTTGCACATCGAGGTGTTCTGCCACAATACGAAGATATGAACGACGATTTTTGGGGTATATGTGAAGCGGACTAACCGTAACCGACCGACATCGTCGAAACGACCTGAAGAGTGCTACCAGCTGTAAGGTCAAGTTAGGACCTCACAAAGTTGACCAAGTGCCTGGGATACCTGCATCCAGGATATCTTTATCTACCTAAAAGACTTCAAGCCTCATCGAAAGAGACAATCAACTGCGGAACTCACCTTATCGGCAACGGTGACAATTAATGCAGCGGCACCCGGCACATTCTTCAGAATCCAATCCTTCCCACAAGGTTGATCTTCCGACCACTGAACAATCTGAACGAGAGGTTGAGTTCTAATCGCCATGTTCCGAAGTATTCATCACCGCCAGAACCTCGAAGGAGTCCCTAGGTTGTATCAATGCCGATGCTTCTGGGCCCAAGTATCTAGTGATGACGATCTTTGGGCGATTCCTAAGGTGGAAGGAGATGGACGTTAGGCGCGTAATTTGGGTGTTGGAACTGTGAGGAGATGTAACAAACGGGGTTGGAGTGGACATAGTCGTTCCAGGGAATCAATAGCTTGAACAGATTCTTGGATAAAAGTATGTTCTCACTGAGTCACGCGTCAATCATTGGATGATAGATTACTAATTCATATACGGACTATCATGAGATCATTTAAAGTCCCTATCTACCCTGTCGCTCAATACTCGGTCAAGAAATGGCCACCCCTAATTATCTGAAGCTTTCTTGGGAAGATTGCTCTGCGACGTAGCCTTCTCCACTTTTGCCTCTGCAAGAAATGGCCGAAACCCAGGTATAAGCTCAGGATGGCCCTCAAATATCTTTTCTACATCCCTAATCATCTCTTCCTGTTTGATCCCTCACACGTCAGCAACCCCGATGTGTATTGAACTGACTGCAGTAACTCTTACCTCATCAACGGTGCCCGGACTCTTCCATTGCCTAGCCAGGATGTCCACGAACTGTTCCCAAGTCGCAGCATTACACTGCTGTTTGACCCTCTGTAAGTACTCAATCGTTGGTTTTACCGTGACCTTTGATGTTTCATCTACTACCGCATGAACAGGAGTAGATGTCCCAAGCTGTAATCCTAGATGGATAGATGTACACCGCCGATCGGTTGAACATGAAAAAAATATTAGAGATCAATGTTTAACACAGGACTGACCATATCCAAGACCTGCCGTGCTAGGTCCTTCACTATGATCGCCGCTCTCGCTCTCCTTCTCTTTCGTCACTGGCTTTGCAGTTGAGTCTACGGCCGGACTTCCGAGAGGCGAGAACTTCTCAAAGCTGGTTATGAGGTCGGGATGTCCCTCAAAAAGCGTTGTGATGTGTGTAGTGACGCCAATGGTATCGATTCTATGCCCACATCCTACTAGTAATAGTCCACTAACGCGTAACGCAAAAAGGATGCTCACCGTTGCTCTCTGAAGTCCTTCATTAGATCCAGAAACTTGCTATACACCTCTGGTCTATCTTTCTCAAACCGAGCTTTCACAGCGTCTATGTAAGCCACCGCATCTTTGATTCTCGAAGTCACGTCAGCGGGGAGCCCCTCGAATCCCCTCAAGGTTTCCTTCGTCTTTGGCTCCGAGTCTGGCTTGTCGCTCTGCATATCGTTGCAAGAAGGGTATAAGGAACAGCTTTGTGAGGCCAGTGGTTATTTAAATAGCGATTTCAAGCCGCTTGAGCTCCGAATCAATGACTGTTTAGATGGCCGAAATGACTCACACTCTTATGTCAACCGGAAACGGACATATGGGAGCTGCAGTAGCAGAGAGTGGGTCTTGAGTGACCATGAATTAACAGGCACCGAACGAGTTAGGGCCTGAATGAACCTCTTTCCGAGTTGAAGACAGCAACGAGAAGTCGTTGGAAGTGGTGGGTGTCAGTTGGCAAAGTGCTGGCTCGTACTTTATGATTTACGGTAGAGGCAACCGATAGATCCGACGACTGACGTCGGCGTTTCATGTCAAGTTACGTGTTCGTTTCGTCCAATGGCGCTATTAATATGCATAGCTATTAGTGTATCGACAGTTGACAAGTTCAAAGTTCAGAGCGTATAAAGCATCACATGATTCAACTAGTATACGAAAGCACGAAAGCAATAAGATCACTGGAGGCGAGGTGCATTACTTAAGGTCGGGTTACTCCTCGAAACGATCACTCACCAATAGCATTCTACAATCCTTTTGCAAATCGGGATAATCCCTCAGAATATGTTCGAGCTGAGAGACAGCTTCTTGCTGTGCACCGGACCAACACATCGGCCCAAGTTCCTCACTAGGCACTCAATTCGGTCACGCACCTGTATCAACGTATTACTCAAATTCAAATAATACCTCTGCAAGATCACGCGCAGCAACTTCCAAATATCCGCATCAACCATGTCGTTTACTTTCACCAAGTAATCCACAGTGGGGCTTCGGTACGTCGATGGCGCAGAACTAGGTCCTGCGTCTATTTTCGTCACCAACTTCATCACACATACAGAAGCATTGAAACGAACCAGCACTGGGACTAATTTCTGAGTTCTGATGGGCCATCGTCGCAGTCTCCACCTTGGCGTAAATCACATGCTGATGTTGAGGTGGGATGAATGCCCCCAATCCCAACAGCAAATCCGCGCGTCCGCCAAACAGGCCGTCCATGCTTTCGACAAATTGCTTCGGTTCGATCCTAAACCCACTTCCTTTAATAATCTCATTGTTATATCGCGAGTGGCAGCAGACGTTGCTCACTTTCCCGTGGTCAGTTGTTTCAGCAGGATTAGGAACTCGATGAACAAGATAGGTTGACCGGTGAAGTGACGTTCAACTTGTGAGACGTAGGTATTGACGTGGGGATTAGTTCCGGTGCCGCCTGTGCGGGTACTACCTCCTCCACTGCCGATAGAAGCGTTGGAAGGATCACGCTGTCTGAAGCTGGGTACAGCCAAGGATTGAGGGTTTGGGACGTAGTTTGACAAAGGATTTGAACCGAGGTTCGGGATGGGTTTGGGTATTGGGTTTGGGATGGGATTTGATAATGGGTTCCGAATTGGGTTCGGAGAGATATTTGGAGTTAGGTTGTCGACGAGATTTGGCATGAGATTGGGCTGGATATGAGGATACGGGAATGAAGATATGCTCGGATTGGGGCTAAGAGTGGGGCTTGGGATGTAACTTGGGCTTGGGCTGAGGTTCGGAGGAACTTGGGAAGGAGAGCCTTGATCTGAGAACGAGCTTCGGGTCGGCCATTGGTTAGGGGCAAGCTGACTAGGATGTGGGAGTTGATTTGGCGGGGATTGATTTGGAGGGATTCGGTTCGGAGGTCCAGGAGACTGATGTACCGGAATTTGGTGGGGAGGTGTTTGAGTTGGGAAACTTGCGTTGGGGGGAGCTACGTTCGAGCGAATAAGGCTTGGGGAAGTTGGAGTCTGAAAAATAGTAGCTGGAGAAGTGGCGTGATGAAGAACGAATTGAGGAGGAGGAAATGAACCAGAAGGAGTCTGGCTGAGAGGGGGCTGACTCGGGGAAATGGGGCTCGAAGGAAATCGGTGGGGAAGCATTTGACTAGGAGGTACCCGATTAGCTGCTCCGGAGTTGAAGAGAAAATGGCTGGGTGAAATCGAAGCATTCGGGCTGCGGAGAAACTGAGGTGGAGAGACCGAGTTTGAGGCTGTTAACGCTGTCGAGCCCGAAGAAGCTGTAGGAGGATAGCGCGGAAGGGGGGAAATTGGACTTAGAGGAGTCGGGAAGGGACTCTCAGCCTGACCTTGAATTTGACGTGGCGGTGGCAACGGTTGAGTGGGTGAAGGCTGTGATGGCGTTCTGTCCATCTGTATATAGAGGCTACCCCCAGATTTAACGCTCGTAAACTATGATCGGAGGGGCGGGTCAGGGAGAAGCTGTAATGATTCTTGTAGAATCCGCAGAATGCGAGTGGCACGCATACATCGATCCTGCATGGATAAGATCAAGACAAAGCAGCTGAAGAAGACTGCTTGATCAGGTATGAGTATGTGGCGTGTGGTCATAGGTCCCAGTTTGTCAATGGCATTGTTTGCGTGGATTAGAACAATATGCCGGGAACGAAAACCCGGAGTGGGGTCAGTAACGTATTATCCCCGATTAAGCCTTGAGGAAAATTCATGGACAGACGACTTGGATGACCGTAAAAGCTACTCACACTATTTCAAATACTCTCGTCGATATAGGAGTCGCCGTTATGCAACATCTATGCCACCGTCTTGACAGCCATTCCATTATTCAATCATATTCAGAGCGATGTCTGATGATCCGCGGGGAGATATGGAAGGTGCCACTCTTGGAGACGCTACCTGCAGGGACGATGCATCCCCATCCAGAGATAAAATAAATCCTGTGTGCTTGCAAATTATAAGGTGAGTGTCAAGTTCATTGAAAAGCGAGAGTGTCACCTCGGGTGTACTAGTATCTTGGCCAAAGCTTGGTCACAGTCAGTCAGATACGCGGAGAAACGACCATCAGGAGCCGCGCCTACGGCGTTAGGGACTGATGAACTGGGGAATAGTTAACTCGTGTCCGGGAAGTGTCCGTCAGTTTACGGTCAGGGGTTCAGCACATGGTCCAGTTATTGTTCATATACACAGGATGGATCAAGCATGAGGCTGGGTGCTGTATACGCGGCAGCAGTATCGATTGAGTAATTTACGGGGGATCTCAGAGTTATTGTGGTTAGAAGTAATTGTGACTATCGTAAAGACGCGTCGTGGAACGAACAATGAGACATTGCATGCTAGCGCGACGCACATGTGACCGACGCGCTGTTTTGCTTGCGCGTATTTTGTTGTTGATCACGTGTTGTTGGATAGACCTCGTCGTTTGAGTGTCCGCGATTGTATCCTATCATCTGCGACCACCTACAGTCCCTCCCTCATTCACCCACACCGCGGACTGGTCGCTATGTCATCAGCTATACCAGTATGCTCTATTATCGCTTTTTTCTACCGTCGACCCCGCTGACTAGCTCACAGACACGTCGTGCAGTCCGGGTAACCCGTGCAACTGCTCTTAAGGACAACGAAAATGCAAATGCTCGACCTTCAAGAATCGCAACTAGGAGCAAGCCTCCATCTGCCACTGGCACCGTTCCCGCCGCTTCTGGGCTCGGCGGGGTCACCCGTGCGACAGCAGCATCCAGGGCAAAAGCAATCGCCGGTGATGTTAAGCCGGACCCAACTGCTGTCAAGCGCAAACGTGAAGCTCTCGGGGAGGTCGCGATCAACAACAAGTCCAAACCGGCTGCAATGAAAGGGAAGGAGAAAGAAAATACCAAGGAGGCCTTCGATGGTGTCGTCTTGAAGACGAAACCTACCACCCGCCAGCCTTTGCGAACAGTCGGTACAAAGCAAGTAGCTAAACCAGCTGTCAGTCGTGTCACCAAAAAAGAGAAGGAAGTGTCTCTCCCTCCTAAAGAAGAGGAAAAGCCCGCCCCCGCGAAGGACGAGCATGCAATGGCTATAGATCCTCCTACGATACCAAGTCTAATCAAGCGCGGATCGCTCCCAACGAAGGATGCACGCCAGCCCGCCAAGCGACTTTCGACTCGCGAATCTCGTTCTAAGGCTCAAGTCCAGCCCGAGGAGGATGATGTTGAAGATCACCGTGACATGAAGAGACGACGCACATCGTCGGAAGCGCCGGAAGACCCTCGAGAGACCGAAGAAGCGCGCCTTCAGGCCGAAGAAGCTGTTATTGCCGCCCGCATCGCCGCTGAGCTTGAGGCTTATGCCGACGAACCTGAGGCCGACCCCGAAAACTCACCATGGGACGATCTTGATGCCGATGATGCTGATGATCCTCTGATGGTCAGCGAATATGTGGTAGACATTTTCAAATACCTGCGCCAAGTTGAGGTACGTTTTTTTTCCATATCTTCTCTGGCTAAACGTTTTGATTTTAAATTTTCGACAGCTTACTACGATGCCAAATCCTCATTATATGGAAAGCCAAAAAGAGCTAGCATGGAAAATGCGTGGAATCCTCATGGACTGGCTTATTCAGGTCCATGTTCGCTTCCGCCTCCTCCCAGAAACTCTCTTCTTATGCGTCAATCTCATTGATCGTTTCCTTTCCGCGCGCGTGGTTTCACTGGCGAAACTCCAACTTGTGGGCGTGACGTGTTTGTTTATCGCTGCCAAGTTCGAGGAAGTCATCTCGCCTTCCGTTTCTCACTTCCTTCTTTGTGCCGACTCGACGTACACAGAGACGGAGATTCTTCAGGCTGAGCGCTATGTTCTCAAGACACTCGACTGGAATCTCAGCTACCCTAACCCTGTACATTACCTTCGACGTGTTAGCAAGGCAGATGGATACGACGTCAAGGTCCGGACCTTAGCAAAATACCTTCTTGAGATTAGCTGTCTCGAATGGCGTCTCATTGCGGCGCCACCCTCATTAATGGCTGCTGCGTCCATCTGGCTAGCTAGACTCGCTTTGGGATATGAGCAATGGGTACGGACACACTGCCCCTCCTCATTCCTGTGTCTGACGTTATTTATACAGACGCCTAATCTTGCCCATTACTCTGGGTACTCGGAGAGCGCCTTAGTCCCCACTGCGAATCTCATGCTGAATTACGTGCTTAAGCCCGTTCGACATGAATCTTTCCACAAGAAGTATGCCGGGAAACGGTATTACAAGGTTTGTCCCCTGCTTCCAACCTTGTATTCTGCATATACTGATGTCTTGTTGTAGTCGAGCATATACATGCGAGAGTGGGCTCTCGATCGCTGGTCAGAGGAAACTCAGGTCAACCTCGCACAAGAACTCCCCCGGCTGAAGGTGGAGGTCCGTATTGAACGTGAACAGATGGAACGCCAACTACAAGCGGAACAGGCTGCTGGGGCAGAAGAAAGATAACACGGCCACGTCCTATTCACTCGCTCATAAACTATCCTATCTATCTCATCTTGTCACTGATAACCTTTCCTACCCGTCCATCCTTCCTCCATTCCTTTCCAGCTCCACGACCATGGATCCTTCCTCCTCTCCTCCTTGCGATGCCTCTTCAACCTCCTTTCCACCCTCCACGGATCCCGGACGTGCTGGTTCTGGTACCCCATTGCATCCTCATGTTCAATACCCTTCCAATATTGCATTGTCCTATCATTCAAGAACAACGAACACTGTCAACTGTAGCCCGTCAACTGTCTCTTCATCGTCATTTGATATTCTATGATCGCTTTATGCACACTTTTTTTTTCTCCCGTCTGTTCTCTCCCCCCAACCTATTTGTTTCTTGCCCTGCGGCAGGCCAAGTTAATTTTCTCTGCTAGAGATTGAAGTTGTCGTTTTGGCTTTCATTCGTTTTCGTTATAATTGCTCTTGGAGGTTGGGATTCTGGAATTGGTTGGCGACCTTCTGCTCGAGCTGTTATTGTTGTCCGTCGAAATACTTTCTTTTTCCGTTCCTTTGCGGGCTAGATGTGTTCAAAACTTGGTTTCTGTCGTTGTATAAACTATCATTTATCCATTGGCGTTGTTGGCGGAACGATGTGGCGATTCAAGGCGGACTGCAAAGTCCAGAGCAGTTGATATGTTGCTTCTGTGCACTCTTTGTTACATTCCTTTCTTGTTTCTGTCCCCTTTAATCAAATGTATAATACCACGTCCTATAACTGAGTGGAAGAATAGAATTGGTGTATTAAATCATGAAAGATAATATGAACGCCATAGATGGAAGGTCTAAACTACGAGTTCGCCTTCGACACTCTTAGAGTCAAGGGCAAGTCTGGGAAGGAGGGCTTCATAACGATCTTGGTCCTCCCGTTTCAAGTAACGCAGAATTTTAGCGCGCTGATGGATGAGTTTCCGGAGACCGCGACGATTGCCAACATCGCGTTTGAACGTGATTAGATGGCTCCACAAGTTGCGGATTTTGTACGTCAAAAGCGCAGCTACGCAACACACGTGAACATTAGCGTACGAAAGTGAGATATGAAATCACAAAACGAGAAACTCACCTTGCACCTCCGGACGACCAGGATCAAAGGGATTCTCAGGTGTCGAGAACTCTAGAACAATCCTCCTCCTATTCTCATACGCAATGCCCTTCGCGTTGGCATTCTGCAAATTAATCACCATCCCAAACGCGCCGAGTTTCGTCGTTTCCTTCTTCACGGCCTCTGCGTGTCTCTGCTTGAGAACATCAGTTGAGAGGGGGGAAACCTGGGAGTCAAAGACCGAGTTGAAGTGGGAAGTTGACGCGAGGAAGGGTGCTTGTGCACCTAAAACGGGAAGTTCCTCAAACAACATCTTTTTCTCGACTTCGCCAATGCCGTAGTTTGTGTCTTTGGGGACTTGGACAGTAGTCCCTAGTTCCGAAATCTCGATTGTTTCTGCGGTGGTTGAGGTTACGGAAGCCGATGATGAGGGTTCAGAGGGCGAGGAAGGTGCAGGAGGGGGACCGTTAAGATTATAAGGATTCACGAGGCATTTCGCGAGGTCGCATTTGGGCCATAGGTCAGCTTCTTCGTGTGCTCGAGTGCCTAGGATGACACTGGGTTGGTTCTCGGCTTCCTTGGCTTGACGCTCATGTGTGCGTTGGATGTTACGTTTCTTGGTGGATTGGCCTTGACGGCGTGAAGCATGAAGGATAGCGGCAGTGTGAAAGGAGGATGTGGAGGCGGAGGGAAGTCGGATGGACGTGGAAGCGAGTGGCCGCGATGCTGAAGGATTTGAGTAAACATGTTGTTTCTTTGAACAAGAGAGTGTTTGAAATACCTTGAGAGAGGCATGCCCTGAACATCATGAATGCACGACTTTCAGCAGGCAGAGGCGGGGATATTAGCGGAACGACGAAACTGGGACTGGAAAAATAATGACCACGTGATGTACGCGTCCCTACCCGCTCACTATGGTGTCCCGGAGTGAGCAGCTCAACGGAGCGCCCATTGCCGGGATCGGCA
>JAEUWS010000407.1:0-17696 GCA_018524945.1 Podaxis sp. C-F-92630
GTTTCTTAAGGTCTCCAAGTCAATAACATCTTTTGGACAATTTGCTGATGCAGCTCCCTACATCAAGGCTATGCAGGTTCCTATTCCATCCACTGATATATCACTTCCTGTCATCCACAAACTGATGCCTTTGCCTCCATCAAGAAAAGCCAACTCTATGGTTCTCCCTGCCACTCTGAGCCTGAACATTCCAGAACCTTCCAGTAATTGCTCCATTTGTCTCTGCCAAAATCCTTTGAGCCTCACCATTCTGAAACCCTGTGGCCATCCACTATGTCTGGCCTGCCTAACAAGCACACTTAACATTGTTGGGGAGAAGGATATGGAGTGTGCTGTGTGCAAACATGGTGTTGAGGATTTCAAACTTGTTGTCAATCCCAAGAACAAGACAACATCCTCTACAACACATACTATATCTAAGTTTTCAAATTTACATGGTACTCAGCTTGGAACAGATGCACAGAAGGATGGAGTGGAAAGTGGATTCTTTGATCCCAGTTTCTCTTCTCCACCAAGCTTGGACATTTTGGAGGGGGAATGCTGCCCATGCAGAGGGCAACAGTTTTGGTGACCTTGAAGCTGGTTTCAACTTCAGAATTGACTTCTTGCCAAATGAGATTCAGGCAAGCACTCCAAAGCCAAAGAACAGCATCAGTTTTGACATCAGCATGCACCCTTTTGAAAAAGTGTATCAACAGGTCTCCAAGGATAGTGTCATAGTTCTCAGAATAGACAACATGCCATGGGTTACATTGTCTAATTTTGATCTGAAACTGTGACTTGTTACCTCTTCAGGATATCACTCCATCACAGGTTGTTACTTGGTTACAACAACCAGTTGGATGCATCCATGTCTCACTCAATAGCAAAGGCAAGACTCACAGTCACACTTACATTGAAGTCAAAGATCAACAGGTTGCTGGTGCTATCTTACACAGAGAGGCTGTGGGACCAGATGGTAGAAAGAAGGAGAGAGGGAGTGTTCTAGGCAGAGGGCATCATGCTTGGTGCATAACTATCACACATAGTAGCCAAGAGCTTATGGCAGATGTTGGTATTCCATTCTCATCTGTGAGATATGCAAGGGGATAGATCTTGGTATATTGGTGCTGCACTGGACTGGGTGCACATACAAGGGGCACTCTGACAAGTTTGGACTTCAAGGTAGGTCAAAACTCACTATGATAATTTACCTGCTGACATGGTAGTGACCATCCCTTCCAATAATGTGAATTGCATACATCCATCATTGTCTCACATTTTCCCCCACTACCCCAAATATTCTTTACCAGGGCCTTGGGTGTTAGACAAGGGGCAGTCCTGGCCCCATGCAGTGGCTCATCTATTCACAATCCATCACCTTCCTCAATGCCAAACACATTTTCCCTGCAATGGGCTTAGTGGTTTGCAAGATGGAAGCAGCTTTAGGTTGATCCAAGGATGTACAGCACTTTTTTTTTGGTGATTATGCCCCTCCCACTGCCAATGGTATGTATCATTTTTGGATATGTTCATAGATTGCAAGGGCTGCAGTCTAGTGGAAAAAACTCACAGGTACAAGGCCTGGATTTGACTGCAGTGCATATTGAGTTGGTTTATCATACTGCATCATGTGGCTATCACTCAATTAATACTGTCTGCTGATAGGTATTTTGGGGGGTTGACTAATGTATGAATTCCTAGGGAGGTAATGCAAATTTCAATGTCTCTTGCCAGTACCTAATGTGGCCCCAAGCTGGAAAGCAATAAGCATAATGATGATGGGGGTTGTGGGAATGCTGTCAGGGGAAGTAGAGAGTTGCATGCACCCCATTTGTGCCCACACTAGTTGATTGAGGCACCATTGCCACCACCACTCAATGGTGATGACATGGCAGGCCTTTCACTGCAAATTGTCACTGATGATGTCTCACAACAACTCATCACCAATGATGCAATGGGATCCTCACCACAATATTATCACTATAGCTCATTGACAATGATGTGGTGGAATCCTCACCACAGCTTGTCAATGACAACATGGTGGATTCTCATCACAACTTGTCAACAACAATGTGGTGGGTGTGCACCACTGCAGCTCCTCAATTATGGTGCAGTGGGCTCTTTGCCATTGCTTGTCAATGAGGTTGTGTGATTGAGGGTGACACATGTACAGTTCCTGTTCACTACCCATTCATCAGTTGTAGAGTACAATGTGTGAATGATTTCCATCCACCACCCCACCCACCAGTCATAGGGTTCAACTAAACCTACTGCCAGCTCTATCAGAGCTCATGTAAATTTATTAACCATCAGTAATCTGCTTGGCCAATGCAGAATCTCATTGTGAGAATAGAGGTGACAAGGATTTTGAGCTGTGTGTCCATATTTTGTCTGCAACACACCCAGCATCAAGATGGCTCCTGCTGAACTTGATACCCATTAACTACTGCTAATTTTATTCACCAGTTTGCTGAGTCATTTCTTGGCAAACATTGTAAGTGATAATGGTATGGCATCCAGGCATATTAAAATTATGTGCATTGTCTGGGCATGTACAGCCTGTTTCCATGCAGCATCTATTCTCCAAGAGCATCCAGTTGAAGCACATGCAGAGCATGACAGGTTCTCAATCAGCATCAAAGGGATTCAGGAGTGAGCAAAAGCATTGAGGATACAATGGATGGTTTATCCATGTGAAATAACCTGGCACATGATTTTGTGGCTAGCATAACAGCTTACAAGTCATTGAGGGTGCCAAGTGTGTGATTCATGTCATATGGCAATGTGAAGGCCACTGCAATTTTTGCCAGCAGTGTAGTCAGACCTTCACTACAGTTCATTGGTGAGGATGTAGTGAAGGCAACTGCAGTTTTTTGCTGACAACATGGTGATGACTATGGAAGACTCAACCTGGGGGACTAAGCAGCTGAAGGTGGAGTAAATGAGTAGTTTGAATCAATCCTCCCTCAGGCCTCCATACCCAACATCTTATTCTTGCCAGCAAGTGATCCAAGGGCAGTCACACACTCTCTGACTACAATATCCAGTGGGCATCCACCCTTCACCTCATTCTTCATCTCTGTGATGGTATGCAGATTTTTGTCAAGGACAGTCACACACTCTCCAATTACAATGTCCAGATGGACTCTGTATATCATAACTTGACATGTAGATTCATATCCTACTTTCTCATGTTTGGTGGACAGTGCAAACATATGAATACCATCAGGTAGAAGGTTTTTTGTACATGTCACACTTACACCTGATCCAGCAATTTTTGGATTGTACAATGCTGTGAATACATGAAGTGACCTTATGCATATGTTGGCCATGGGCTTGCAATAAGGTATATTCAACCTTGGGTGAATGAGATTTCTATCTTGTGCCAATGTGACAACCAACCAATACAGCAAAACAATCATTACACTACAGGCAGGTGGGACCTCTGAACTCAACCTGTACACTTCCCCATTCATACCCCTGGACAGAACCCTCCCTGTATGGGTGGCCCTTGAGTACAGCTACCTCCCATTGAAGCTGCTCTATCTCCTTCATCATGTCCTCATTCAACTCCTTCAATTCAGCACCATAATCAATAGCTAAGGGAGGACAAGGAATGTGAGTGTCAAAGAGGTATATAAAAAATGGAGCAAAGCACCTCTGACAAGGATTTCCCATTTGCTGGACCTCATACCATGATCTACCAGTAGCTGGTCCCTCAATTTGTCAATGAGATCCTTCAACTCCTTCCAACATCTTCACTCAGCAAGTTTGTGTGGCACTCTCTGATCAGGTGGATGGGAATAAGGAGTTGGACCACTTCCCTTCCTCCCTCCAGTAGTTGCCACACAGGAGAGGTGAGCAATGATTGAGTTCCCTTGAGAAGAATTGGTGCAAATGTCATGTTCTGCAGGTTGCCCTTGCCATGAGGGAGGTTGATCTCTGGGTGGTAAGGCCTTGGGCAGGCCATGAGGGAAGATGAGCACATCAGCCCATATCTGTTGATTGGGGGACATGGGGAGCAAAAAGACACTCTGAGTACTTAGATGGCTGAGCACAATGGTGTTGAGGGGAAACCTTGACACAGCCTGTTTCATCTTATAAGACTCATCAGGTGCTCTATGATAGCCAATATCAACAACACAGCTGATCAATCATATGGAAATGAGTTCTGCATGCCTCTGAAACAGAATGAGGCCCACCTTGTGTCTATCTGACACTCTGGCAGAGATCAAGCCAAAGTTCTAAATATAGAACTTTTGATCCATGGAATATTTTGTAATTAAATGATAATTAATCCTCAAAAGAAATAAAAATCAAATATTTCAAGTGTGTGCTTACTGGCCAGGCACTTATCAGCCTGGAAGCACCCATCATCTCAAAGGCATGGGTAGATGCTGGTCAAGGTACCTGGATTGTTGGGTTAGACTAGGATGCAACAACATGCAACAACAATATTGACTTACTTGGGATACATCAAGTGGACCACCTACAGCTCAGTGAAACTGGGATCTCTGTGATATATGAGGAGTTATACCATCTCAGAGTCTGGAATGATCATTGAGCTTACCTTGATCACACCAATAACTTACAAAAGTCACTGTTGTGCAGTAAGTGTTATTCAAATTTTCCCAGACATGATGGACTGGGGTGGGTGTACCTGTAGGCAGTTATTCTTAGTGTAGGACCTGATAAAGGACATCCCATTCCTATATGAACCTAGTACTTGGTTATCTGGAGAATACTAGGGTGTTTGAGTAGGGTGTTTAAAATTTATAGGGTATAGGGTGCAGAATACAGGGCACAGGGTGCAGAGTACAGGATGTGGAATGCAGGGTACAGGGTGTGGAATACAAGATACAGGGTGCAAGAGTGTAGATATAGAGGAAAGGCACAGGGTGTAGGAGTGTAGACCCAGGATACAGGGAACAGGAGTGCTTAGGTATGGATACAGGATACAGGGTGCAGGATGAAAAATACAGGGTACAGAAGATAGATATGTAAAGAGTGGAGGTGAACTGGTATCAGACATGAGATTTTGTCTAAGAAGAAATAGAACACATATTTGCCTGGAGAAAATTTAGTATGTGACAAGAACAATTCTATTTCATCTAAGAGGAACTCACTGCAGACAACAGTTCACACAAATAGGCACTTATCTAGTCTATGTTTGTCCTAGACAAACATAGACTAGATAAAATGGCTACATACTCAAAAGAGCTTTCTCAACAAAGTTCACTGGTTCCACATGTTTCTTGCATGAGCAGCAGCAATAGACATGTCATTCTCAAAAAAAAGAACAGCAATAACAGAGGAGATAGCCACCTGAGAGATGACACTGGAAGAGTCTTTGTACAAGTAGAATGTCCAAGCACTCACAACAGTTGGTAACTAATAAAGGTAAAGTAGATATGGTAACATGATCAAGACCTTTTCTTTGGCTGATGGATACCCCTCAATGCAGACTTTGGTGGCATGGTGACATTATTCAAGAGCCCTGGTTCACAGCTGGGGGTGCTGGATGGCATGGCAGGGTGAACAAGTGGAGTTGGCTTTGCAAATGACTGGGTAAGTTGAGAAGCAATGGCCATGGGTTGTACAACATTCACTCCAGATGATGAAGGCTGGTGAGAGAATGGATTTGATGTCACCAATGATTGAGCTGTTTTGGGGGTTCCTAACAACCATAGTTTGTAACCTAATGAAGTCAGGACAAAACAGATAGCTTACCTCGTTGGGGATGACAGGTTATGAATTGACGTGCTGGTCGTCCTGTCTTCTTCGACGAAGGGTTGTTCATTGGTGCAGTTGAAGCATCTATAATAGCATGTTGATTAGAGCATCAGCCAAATAACATTAAGATAAAAGTGGCTCACCAGCTTGTGAGCCACTAACGGTTTGCAGTTGCACGGTTCCAGATGGTCCAGCTAGAATATTGGCTCACGTTTCAGCACTGATTGTGCCTTGTCGAGCGTGTTTCAAGGGGGGGCTACGTTCCCTTGCACTGGGAGTAGAATTTGGATTGGGGGTCAGTATCTTGAGCGTGTTAGCAGCTGTTACATGTTATTAGTATGGTCCATTAGAAGTTCAATGACTTACATTGAACATTGGACATTGAACCAGTGTCATCTTCGACGAGTGATATATCTTCAACAGCAGGCATAGAGGCATCATCCTCGATGAGCATGGCCTCACTCAATGTGGATGAAGGGTCCACGTCCTCTTCGATGAGGAACATTTCATCAGTGAGATAATTACTGGTTAGATTTGGTGTTTTTGGGTAGCATTCACGACTTACCACAACTGGCCACAGGTTCAGACTCTAAATCGATTGCCATCTCGGACTCTGAAGCTGAATCTGATAGATACATCAGTGACTGTCTCTGTGAGGGGTGAACAACTTTACTATCACATGTCGAGGGCTGTGACAAAGCTGAAGTGGTCGCATCACTGAGGGCATCCTCATCGGGTTGGCGCATTGAGACATCAGCCTCACAGGCAGGGGCTGAATCGTCATCGTCAATGACAATGGGTTTGTGCCTGGATTTTCCTCGCTTGGACGTTGATCCCCCATTGTTGCTCGCCCCGTCTTTGACACCAGTGATCTCCTTGTCCTCGATGTCAGGGATACACCCTTGCAATAGCATGCATAGTTCTGTGTGAGGGACTAAGATCTCAGGTAGGAGGTGTTCGAAATTCACGAACCTTCTCCAAGTTCCTTGTTAACGAATGCATTGAACATGTCGCATTTTCCACGTGTGACACCGTTCATCAGGAGGTTGGCCGAATCACTGGCGAGGTGAATCACTTTGACAGTTTTCTCCTGCAGTTGCCAGTGTGCTTGACCTCTTATCTGGCATTCATCTTGGGCGGACCATGGTTGATCCTCAAATTGCCTAGTCAGTATAAGCAAGGTGCTGAAAAGATCCAGACTTACAAAGAATATAACAATGTCAGCAATGGAAAGATTGAGGCCAGCAGACCCGACACTCGAGAAAATGAGAACCCTCACGGGATTCTTGTCACTGTAAAGGTCCTTTATCCGTTTGTCCCTTTGCTCAAATGAAATCTTCCCGTTTATCATGAGGCTCGAGACACCATAAAGTTCTAGAACCTAACGTAGAGGTGTTAATGACATACTGTTCAAGGTGGGGAAAGCATACATTTTGAAGAAGTGGTGCCATTGACGAAAACTCTGAGTATATGATAATACGGCACGTTTTTTTGACCTCCTCAGATATAGGCGCCTCTGGGAAGACTGGCTCTCCATCTACAAACTCAACGTCCACTATATCATCGTGCTCGAGGTAGTGAGCACAAATTCTGGTGCACGCGTCCATCTTGGTACTTTTCATGGGCATCCAGTCCTCAAGTGACTTGAACAATGGCCATGGGTTGGTGGGGTCTTCCCTGGCATATCCAACTGCCATACGATACTCGAGATAAAATTTCTAGTAAAACCAGTTAACGTGTTTGTTAGATCATATTCAGTTATTGGTCCTCACCTTCGTTTGAATTCTCGAGTTACTGGATGACAAGACACTACAATCATCATTAGATATCATAGAATGGAAGAAGGGTTCCCCTTACGCTGCTTTTGCAGCTTCCGCTCGGTCCTGCATGATCGCTGTCTCTCTCTCTGTGAGGTTTACAACACCTACAATCTCTATGTATGGGGGTAAATTGAGAAGAACTTCCCCCTTCCAGTTGACACTGGTGGTCGTTCAGCGTATGAAATGGCCTCGACAATGTCCTTGGAGACGTTGAACAATTTGGAGCTGCTCCGCAAGTGCTGCTTCACCATCGTCATCGAGTTTCTTCACTCTACAGAGTTTGGCCGCATCCTCTTTCTCTTCAATGAATGAGGCTTCGTCAAAGAAGTGAGGGATGCTGACAAGCCGAGCCAAAGATGCAATATCCTAAGAGCACATAGATGAGCGAGAGACAACAGACTGAGCATTCCGAGACCCTCACCTTTGGAGTGGTATGGAGTGGCGTGGCCGTCATTATAACCTTTATTTTCGCCTGTTGTAAGAGACGCAAGGTCACGATATGTTTGTTCCCTGGATTTCGCATGTGATGGGCTTCATCGACGATGATGGTCAGGAAGGAGTGGCTGAAGATTGAGTTGGCCAGTGATCCCTTCGCTTCGGGAATCTCCCAGGGTCTAGCATTCTTGCGTTTCGGCTTTCGGTGCATGGTCTTAAAATCATTGAAAAGGGCCTACGTGGCGAAGTGTTAGCAAATTCGCCTAGGTGGAAGGAACAACATATGGAGTGGCCGATGACAATGATACAGTTATGGGATTCATGCTTCGAGAGATGGAGAGGACCCGATGGGCCCCAGAAAACATTTCTGTCCGTCTGGCTATCATAGGCAAGGATGTCGACACTCTTTGGGCGGAACAAAACCTTTAGCTCGCTGACCCATTGTGCAACAAGCGTGCCCAGACAAAGGATTAGGTGTGGTAGAGAAGGGATCTTCTTGCTACCTGCGAGAAAAGGCCGCTCTGCTGAAGTAACTTACCAACAAAAGGCGAGATGAATGGCCATAAAGGAGGACTCACCAAGAACTCGGGGAAGGTTTCGGTTAGCACTTTGTGCTAAGATAGCTTGGTTCAGAAAGGCGAGTAGCATAATTGCTTGCACTGTTTTCCCAAGTCCAACTTCGTCTCTGATGAGCACACCGGTCGTATGAGTTCCATCCTTTTCTTTAGTGAAGAGACTACACAATATAGAGTGCACGCCTGCGAGTTGATGCCAATGGAGCTTCATTTGGGTGAGCTCGGGAGGGGGAGGCTCTGTTGTGAAGAGTCCGTGATCGTCCCAAGGTGAGATACCTGACATGTGGCGAAGAGTGTTGAACTGTAAGGGAAGGCCTGTTGGAAAACCGAACTGGATGGCCAGGGCTGCGAGGCTCATCCGTGCCTCTATCTCCATCCCAAAGTCACCTCCATTGTTGTTCAACTGCTTGCTCTCAGGGAAGGTATCAGGGATAGGCGGCTCCTCCTCATCCTCCAAGTTCACTTCAAAGTATTCAGCATAGACATTCAGGAGGTCGCTGACATCTTCTTCCATGGCCAGATTCTCCAGTGCTTTGGCCGATATTTTACAAATGCCTTCGACAACTGTCAGTTAAAGAAGATAGTCCACGTTAAGTACAATCCACACCTTTGGACTCAACACGTTTCTTCCTTGTAATTTTTGCTCCCAGGCCTTCCATGATTACCTCAAGTTCAGCCAGCATCTCATCGGCCTTCCTCACATTGTCGGCAGTACTGAATAGTTCCACGCATTCCTTCCACTTCGCAACAGCACGGATGGCATGGTTGACCTTCACCTTCGTCAACTTATCCACTTCTAGATCTTCAGGGGGTCAAAATCAATGATGTGGGACTGAGATGGTGCTTCTCTCACCTTTGAACACAGCAATCGCAGTGGCTTCAATCTCATTTGGACAATTTTTCAACCCAGAAACCTGAACACGGATGGTATTCCATGACCTTTGAGCGAAAATTTGAAGACATCTATGCAGATTGGTCTTGAGGACCTCAACACTGCCTGGGAAAGCCTCTTCACCAAACAGCTTCATGCCGAGAGTGTCGAGAATCTTTGGTATGTAGAAGTCAGCGCTGGGCCACGGAGCATTGATATCGTTCTCATGAATGAGGATCGTCATGGGATGAACGTCCCACTCCCTCAGTTCTTCTACGACGAGGTTGTGGATACCCCATTTGTTCCAGTTCCTCGCAACAAAAGCATTCCAGACCTCGCAGCCTGGGTGAGACGAATTGCCCTTAGAACGCGTCATGAACTGAATCTTCTTGGTTTTGGAGGCTATTTGATTGTATGCATGGAAATATGACTCGACATCGGTGGTGTTTTGGCGAGTCCAGCCAGGTGGAAGCTGCTTATCATCACTGGGGAAGAGGCTGTGTCGAATGCCCATGCGTTCATGCCAGGTTGACCATTTCCAAGGGGCTCCATCTAGCGAGAAGAGTTTGATTAAAGCGCTAGCAACAGTGTGGCTAGGCATGGCAGAAGCAAGAGGGTAGGAGATGGGAAACTCATGGGGCAATGCGTTTACTCTTGTAGCATACTTGTAGTGTATGGTCAAAGCACACAAGAAGGATAAAATTTTTCTATTTACAGCGGATGATCAGATGTCGCGGAAGGTACGAAAAATACACCTAAAAGATGAGTCTACACAGGTAGCCCTTGAAACCAGTAAGTATTTGGACAACAGGCAATTAGGTCTACAGAATATGATGTGAGTTGACACACAGGTTCGCATCAAAAGAAGTAGGGCCTTACAGTGGAAGGCCACAGGTCGCAGAAGCATGTCCATGAAAGGCCAAGGACCTCGGTGCTGAGACGGCCATATTTCAGATACCTGAGGCATTGAGAGAGATTGGTAGGGATGGATGAGGATGTCATAGCCGAAGGGGGGCAAAGAGCGCAGTGGTTCTCCCACAAGATTAATCGTTGGTTAGGTCTGTTGGCACAACAACCAGCTCTCACTAACGAAAAGTCAAACGAGGATCAAAGCCTGTTGGTGAGATTATGCCACTGGGACCGATGCCCTAGAGTTTACCCAGAACACCCCGTTGACGTGGAGTCTGACGAGAACAGCACATCCCGCAGACGAGAAGTCTTAGCGAGAAGCCAAAAACCTTGCCGATGAGATGTCTGACGAGGATTTGGGTGTATTGATGGGGGAAGCAGCTATTGGTTGTCATCGTCGACGAAGTTGATCCATCTAGCCTATGGTTTTTACCTGTATTTGTCTGTGACCTTGGGCCGACCAAACAAGTTTGTGTTTGGATGCGCCTTCCCCAATTTCTCTCCTTGTATCCACGTGCTCACACACCTCATTAGATTTCTCGTCAATGAGGATGAAATCGCTCGTTAGACGCGTTGTTGACGTGCATCCCCATACAGCAGACATCACGTCGATGTAACATACTACACTGGTGTGGACTTCAATGTCCTTACCTCTCTTTCCCTAGACTTCTTGCCGATGCATCTTCCAGATTACCAGTTCCTGTTCAATCAAACCATGGTTCTTCTTCAACAAATCCCCTGACGGTCCTTCGGTCCCACCTCAACTTATCGCCAATGTATCGAACTGCTGGATCTCACTGTTAGCTGCAGACCAAACATAACGTGAGACGTGTCTGTAAGGATATTTGTCATCCACGATGACATGTCTTACCTCAGGGATGAAGTCCAAATATCCGAGCAGAAGCCAGAGCCTTCTATAGACCATGCGAACATCGTTGCTACATGTTTGAAGGCCTGGGCACAATCTCCTCCTATCACAAACCAGCCATCCCAGGATTTGGGGACGCCGTATCTTCGCAAGCTGATCTTATTTTGAGTATGTTTCATCTGTCATTCTGGCTTTCCTGGTTTGATATGAGTTGTGTATCCTGAACTAGGAATCCCAATTTCTTTCACCAACATGCACTAGCTGTTACTTGGTTGCCATTTGTCTCGTCTCCACAACCGAATTTCCAATCCAGTGAGTGTTATGTATCTCCTAGCAGGATTCTTTAACTCATTCATACTCGGGCAAGGTCTGGTTGATTTGTTGTTTGTGCAAATGTCGCTGTGCGCTCCATACATCTTTGTCATGTAAACAGCTGCCCATGTTGATAAATTGAACCTTCTGGAGCTGTTCATACACCTAAGCACCCCCCTACGTAGTCCGTCATGGCTGCCCTTTACAATACCTGTCCAACTGTGTCTCACACTCTTCATGAATTCACTGCGTGTGCCAACAACCTCTATGAGGATGAGGACTATGACAGCTTCATCCAATGTGTTCTTAATGGGGAGTACACCGACAGCAATGGCGCCAAGAAGCAGGTCTTCTTGGATCCCATTCGAAACAGCGTCGGCAAAGACCACCTCCTTAAGATCTCTCGCGACTATGACTCTGCAATCGGCATCTCGGAGGAGATTTTGGTTGACGGCCCTATTTCTGTCTATGCTGTTCCCCACCCTACCTTCGCGCCGACTTCTTCGATCCACATGATGCACCCTATCACATATGAAGGAGTACATCTGCAGTGTTACCATATATTTCTGGTAGCTTATCTTCTTTAGGTAGAGAAACAGGTCGAGTTTCATCATATTCCCAACTTCGAGCTTGGATACTTTGGTGCGAGACACCACCTCAACATCTTCTTCCCCAAACTCTGGGACCCCGAGCATTCCCAATCCAATCAGCCCCATCATCTGACCAAAAAGGAGCACGCTTTCTGGTATGAAAACGGCCTCCGCCCTGCAATCTCACATTTGTTGGGTCATGCTACCACATCAGAGTGGCCGGCTACGTACGCTACGGAAAAAGCTCAAGCTCAGAAGAGCAGGGGAGGGCATGCCTGGTCAACAAAAATTATCTGAGCTGACGTCGTCGGGGAGTTTTTGGACTGTGTTTGCTTCGAATTGGAGACTCATCCTCTCCTTGACCAAGGCCATGAAGACATCGCTTGGGCAAGGAACTTCTTCGTCATGCATACGATATGAGGCGTGAAGCATGCCACCACGCACCAAGCTGATGCACTATTGGCAACACATTATCTTGCTGATTTCTTCCACGAAGCTCAACTCGTAGAAAATGCTGCTGATTTGGGAGACTGGTACATCGACGTCGGCATCCAGATCATCAGCAATAAGCACGAGTGCCTACAGTGGATCACAGCGTCACATCATCTTATTGTTCAACAAGCCTTACATATCCCCAACTTACATGTGGAAAGAATCACCCAAATCAACTCTAGCAAGTATTCGAGAGATCTGGCTAGCCACCTTACTGCTCTCAGCGGCTTTCATATTGTCCCCAGTGTCCGAGCAGAGGGAGAATTTGAAGCGAAGTATCTACAGGCCTACACCACTGACAAATCCGTCGTTTATAACACGGACGGCTCCCACCATGCGAAGTTCCTCACTACCAAGGAAGCATTGGGTCCTGTTCAACCGACAAAGACCATCGATGGTATACACGATATATATGACAAGGCCCGGGAAGCAAATGCTTCTAGTGCGTGCCTCAAGGTTCGGGTTCCATACCGATTTGCAGAAAGTGCTCTCCTCGAATTCGACCCTGCAATAATGCGTAGTTGCTTATGCTCATTCACACAAGAAGAATGGTGGTAAGTCACTAAATCTGTTCTTTTAAACCCTTGATTTATCCCCCTCTCTTCCTGCAGGAATTTTCACATTATCCGAATAATGGCTATCAGTCAAACACTCTCCCTTCAAGAAAGTGGGACTTCTGCAAAACGATTCACTCCTGAAGCACTTCTCCTGACTGCTGCGTGCGTGTGGCTTCTCAATGGCTTGCATGCTCATCCCGAAGATGGACCTGCATCAAGAAACCTTATGGACGCTATTCTTCCTGTCACAGAGGCAGATGACGCGATTCTTGATGTTCTCGCATATAATGTGTGTGTTTGTCCCCCCTGGCAGCATGAAGATGAAGAATCGGCCAATGAAGACGATGCTCTACCTCGTAGAGTTCCTTATAATCCCCACAGCTGTGTCTTTTTCCAAAGACTTGTACTTGGTGATGTTCCTCGTGTGCGATTTGGTGGCTCCGTCCTCAGTGAAGCATCCTTCAAATACTGGTTCAACGGAATGAGCACTGCGGAACTACTTGCACAGTATCAGCACTCAGGCGTAATTGACAGGAACGTCATTGCCACTACGTGTTCTACAACAGCCAAATGTAAATTGCCAATCTACATCAACTCAACCAATGAACCCAAGCCCAACCTATTCAACCTTGCCGCTCAAGGCCACTCCCTCGCTCCCGTCTTTGAGGATGATGCGTCAGATATCAAAGACCGTGACTCTCCACCCCCTGACAATGGTCCCCAAGATATCGACACCGTGCTCTCCCATCTCTGGCACCAATTCGTCGCTGACATTACTTCAAAGTCACCTAATCAGCGTGGTATGACCAATCCTTCGTATCTTAAACTCAATAGAACTCAACGGCGGTCGGGCAAAGAAGACCCATACCTGCACCTGCAGCTTTCAGAGACCTTCACCACTGTCTACTACAAGAATGCATCAAAGTCTGAATGGGAAACGAGCTTTAGGTGGCTCTTTCCTCCCCTTGGTCACAAGATATCTACTTCTGTTCAGAACTACAGGCAGTCCCCGTACTATCAGCGATGGATGACACTCTTGGAGAATAATAAAAAGGACCCGAAGCTCATTGATGACATCTGAAAAGAACTATGGCGGCACATTAGGAAATGGAGCTGGATGCTGAATGCCCAGGTTGATAAGATGTGGTTGACGTCAGTGAAAAAGCCGTCTAGCAACTCTTATACTTGTTGGCCAGGGGCTCCCAACTGCCCCCCTGCACCCCATATCCTCCTCAAGTCGCATACTCAACTGATCTTTGCAGTTCCAGAGGACAACTGAGAGGCAGGCAACTGGACCTTGGCAGGATAGTAGAGACTTAGCACATGCCATTGATATTCTCGTTCCTGCCGACTTATCTTGTGATTCATATCTCCCCTATTCTTTCCTTTTTTTTTGTGGCTGTCGCTATATTATAGTACACCCTCTTCTTGAACAAAACCGCCTAACCCCTAGGGTTCTCATATATGATTAGCAATTTAACTTATATCGTCTCCCTTTAGCAAGCGAAACAGGCTAAATTCCATCATATGCCGAACTTCGAACTTGGATACCTTGGTGTAAGGCATCACTTGAACATCTTCTGGTTGAAGACCTCAATATCGACTGCCTTTCTGCTGTCTCTGTTGTGTCTGAATGGTCCGAAAACTCTATCTGCATTCATCAAGGTACATCAAGTGGTAATCACAAGAAGATTCGTCCTAGACGACAGCTACTCAGTCGCGCATATGAGTCACAGCGACTAATGAGCTAAATCCTATGCAATCCTATGCGAACTCCACGTCGTGGGGTCAAGCAGCTTCTCAATCGCTGGAATTGATTGCTTTGAGGTCTGATTTTTCTGTAAGCGCCCATTAGTGAGACAATGGGATGTGTACTTACCTAAATCATTACCCAGTCCTGTGCATTTAAGCATAGTCAACTCCGTTTCGCTATGGACTATAGTGTCGAACTTCACAAACTGGTTGCTAATGACCGTTCCCTATCGGCATGAATCAGCCGTGTTAACCCCTGCTCCCAAAAAAAAACAACTCTGGGGCTGTTTTACTTACCTCCAGCAAGGTGATGCTAACTTCATAACTGTCAGCTGTTCCGACTTTTACAACCAGGCCCTCACGCTTTGAGGACATAAACTAATCAGAATCTTGCCATGTATCTGAGTCCAATTGACTCACAGGGAGGACTTTACAAGGAAGGCAGACAAATGTATCAATGAAATAGCCAAGCATTCGTGCATTGACTGATGGGATGGCCTCAAGGAGTTCTTGGAAGGTGATATCAAGGGTTTCTTCGAACATGATGGACAGTTCCTAACCAATACAACCAAGACAGACGGCTTAAATGTTCGTTTTTAAGGATCCCACCAACCATCTCAGGCCCACTTGATCTTTCCAGTGGTTATGTGGTAGAGGGTGAGTACGAAGTCAGTTGCAGCTTGCTCAAGAGCAGATCCGCTGTAGAATGTGGCTAACCTGTTCCACGGACTTGTGGCAACATGCAGGCATTCTTCGGTTTGGAGATTAACAGTGGTGATGCTCCCTTTTCTGTTCAGCATATCTGGACTCAAAAAGTAGATATTTTTTCCCAAAAGTGCCTGATTGCTTGACCTACCTTGAAGTATTATGTATTTAACATCTTTTTTTGAATTCTTATATTTTAGAACCCATGATGGGAGCCAAACGTGGTGTGGCAAGACAGCATTCCACACAAGGTGGAACAATACACTCTTCGAGAAGCACGCCCCGAGGCTCAAGGTTATCGATGTCACTTGAGGATCAAACTAAAGTTGAAGTCGACTATTTAAGCTCTGTTCTCGATACTTATCCCTCACACTCCTCCCACATTGTCCGCACCACTCCTCCCCAACTCTTCTACCCTCACTCCCCATTTCAAAGCTCAGCCACAATGACAAGCAATTGTAAGTCTGCACAAGTTGAGGCAAGCATTATGAAACTGATTCTACATGCAATCCAGATAACAGTAGCAGTGATGTCAAAATCTTCCTCAGCCCCTCCACACTCACCCCCAGCAGTATCATTACTCCACCCACTCTCCCCATGCACCCCACAACACCACATAAGAGTGACAGGGGTGCTCCTCACTGCCTTCCTCATGAGTTTATAGGTCCTTCCAGCCTTTCCTCTGGTTCCAGGACAATTGCTTCTAATGCTACTCATGGTCAAGTCACCACCAAGGCTCCCAACATAGGGCCTGAAAACCAGCCTTGGAGTGTCAACAATAGCAGTGATGTCAAAATCATCCTCCACCCCTCTGTGCTCATCCATGACAGTATCATTACCCCACCCACTCTCCCCACATGCCCCACAACACCATGTAAGAATTGACAGACATGTTCCTCATTGTCTTCCTCATGAGTTTATAGGTTGTTTTGAACCTTCCTCTGGTTCCAGGACAATTGCATTTAATGGTCACATTGCCACCAAGGCTCCCAACATAGGGTCTGCAAACTGGCCTCAGAACACCAACATGGGTCACTGTGGCTCCAAGTGCTGGTGGGTGGTCACTGAAGGGTGATATCCAGGGATATACCAAGACTAGTACATCTCTCATTGCTGGAATCCAACTATTCATTAAAACCATTCATCCAGCACTACAGCCATAAGGCATGGGTCATGTGAACAGCACCTGCTAGTCTTCTACAAAAATGAGAGTGGCATAGCTGCTGATGCACAATTTGTTGACTTGTACATGAAGGGCTGCATGTGGACATGTGAAGAAAACTTTATCCCTCTTCCTGATTCTCTGATGCACCTTCCCTGGCCTTCAAAACAAAATGACAATGATGAGTCATGGTGAGTGGTTGCCATGGGCCATGCACCTGGGTGCTACTATGGAAGGTAAGACAATGTCTGCATGAGCAAAAATAGTCAACATTGTTGACACTCAAACTCAGAACTATGGCAGAGAGGGCAGCTGGAAGCTGAATGGAACACCTCATCAGGAAAGCCCTGAACAAATGTGATGCCTACCATGAGTTTGTGGCTGAATACATGAATGGGACTGTCAGAGTAACCCCCCCTTGGGAACCATAGGGTCTTGCTATGGGGCATCTTCCCCCTTGTCATTTGTGTATGGTCATATCTCAAATAACAAAGCATCTTGGAATCAGTGATTCATGGTTGGTTTGATTGTGATATAAGTTGTTGTCCAGAACATCAGTCATGACAGCTGAAATACAAGGAAAAGTTAGGCAGTTCAAATTAGAATCCAGCAAGTCATGCATGCTGTGTCAACCCTGATTTTGGTGGACTACACCAATGGTGTATCCTCTGGTATCAGATCAGTTAGCATATCTTGGACTACCCTATTTGTCATCTACCAATAGATCCAAATATAACCATCACAGCCCATGAAATGTTAGCCAAGGCAGTTTATATGCATTTGTCAATGATGAGTGCCAGTTCCTGAGTCCTCTTGTGGATGTCAAGGTGACTCATAGCAACAATGCCCAGATACCAAATACATATCAGCCCCTCCTCTCATCAGCAAATTGTCCAAAAGATGTTATTGACTTGGAGACCTTAAGAAACTCTG
>JAEUWS010000406.1:0-17611 GCA_018524945.1 Podaxis sp. C-F-92630
GAGTCATCAAAGCTTATCGCGCAATTATTCCATGGGCATCGAGCGGCACAAGTTCTATCACGGTGCCAACGAAACCTTCGGTTTGAATCAATACAAATATCTGGGCTGCAAGACCCGAGCTACCAAAAGGTTATTGATGGAATGGCGGGAAAGAGCTTGTCGTCTTTATTTGGCTCCCAGATTTTGCCTTGTGGGGTGGGGGATGCACGCTTGAATTTGAGACTCGGGGACTTGAGCTCGAGCATCTATGATCATCTTGTCCCCGTGTTCGGGCTCTGGGGTATGACAGCTGAGTATGGGTTATGGGAGAAGGCTAAAGCGCGAAAAAGCCGACTTCGTCCTCTGGGAGAGCTATGGGTTATGGCAAAGTATGGGTTGTAGGCTGACGTGTATGGGCCATGACCGAATTAACCGCGCGTTGACCCCAAGCAGGAGTATCGACACCTGTCTTCTCTACTATGTAAATGTTGCCCGCGGATTCTCCATTTGAAGTTCATTGAAAAGGTGAACTGAAACATTTGAATCCATTATCTTCGCTTTGGGCCCACCACATATGACCACATACAACCTTGGGGGTCCGACGTCCAGAGAGTTAGAAGAACCCAAAGCGGTACCCAGACGGCCGTGTTCCATCCGATGTACTAAGTAGATTTTATGGCATTGCGTTAAGCTACTTGTCTTCCACGACGACTGTCAGGAAATTTCTATTAGGGCTTCAACACCTTTCGATAAGACTACGGGTTTCGTTATGGGATGTAATAGATTATAAATGCCGTTAGCCTGCAAGCTGCTCGGTAGTAGGTGTTATTTTAGCGCGTGACACGGACTTGAAAAGTTTCATGTCTTCAAGCAACGCTGCAGACTGTCTTCTTGTCATCCTCATTCCCATGGCTTGTGATATTTTCGTTCTTCAGACGACACGGCCTCTTATTTGCACTCTAGTCATGCTGTGGGTTACTGCTTATCGTCCAGGCATTACCCCATCGCTTTGTCGGCCCTTCACTGCGCCACAAATTGTGCGGATGCTGCTGGCATCCTCCAGTGCTTCCATTGCACCATAACATGAAATGTATATTGGCCCAGGCATTGAATAAGCTCCATGCGTATCTTAGTAAGGCGTAATCGAGAGAGCTTCTAGAAAACATTGGCAGTAATCCATTCCATCCTTCAAGCCTTCCGAAGAACGTGAAGGGGTTTCCTCCTAAAGGCTTGCACGAACCGAGGCCAAATAATGTTGTGGTATAAAAGTCTGCTCCTGAATGATTCAAACCCCAGCACTCAGCATTACTTGACACCCCCCAGCAAACAATGTCTCACGTACTGTGTTTCTGTTCTCACCACACTTTGCCACTATCAACTCACATTTCGAGCAGCCGCTTGCGCCAGGCTTGTACCTCATCCACCACCAAGGCAAGGCCACTGTGATCGAAAGTGTCGTCGCTCGCCCGGAAGACGATCTCGTTGCGCTTACCACTGGCGATGCAGAATTCGCTCGTAAGCTTGTACGGTTTTAGATCATCCACAGCGACCGTCAGCACTGATCTTGATCTTTCCCAGTGGCGCCTTACCTACTACGGCCATGGTTATAAGATTCAGAACTTTCATACCAGGGAATACGTCTATGCCCCTTACTTCGTAGGCACTCCACATTTAAACCCTCTAGTTACCGTCGCTGATTTCAGCACAGATCAAGAACGCGTTGGTTCACCTCGACAAGGAGAAATTCACAGTCTGGGATATTCAACCAGACGGCAAGGACATCTGGCGTGTTGTCGTTCCAGAACGCGATCTCTACTGGACCAAGGTCAGGCTCATTGGCGGCCATGACGAGGGTAATGTGAGTTGCACATTCGCGCAATGACAGGGCATGGTTGACGTTTATACCCATGAAATAGATCAAGCTAGTTGGTTCGGATGGAAAGGACGATCAAATGTTCAGCTTCTCGATCTTCGTCGGTCCTTGAATAGGTCCCATTCTTGCTTTTTTGGTGTATTCCGATCCTATCTGTTTGTAGTCGTACGAAATGTGATCGATATTGTGAAGCTTTCTGCCTTCTTCTAACGATGTGGGAAGGGCGGCATCGTATCTTTGCAGTCAAGTGATTGATGAAATGGAGGTAACACAAATTAGAGTAAGCTTTCGATGGTCGAGCTGCGTGAGATGAGAAAGGAGGCGACTAACGCCAATGAAGGTAGCGTTACTTCGAACAGGATCGTAGGGAGATGTTCGGAGTTGTAAACAGAGAGTCATGGATTAGCTTTGCAACAGTGTACGTAGGCATATTGGTGCAAATACACAAAAACAAGCTCGAAAGACGCAATCACGGCTCGGTGGCTGGGATGCTGGGGTCCCGACACGTCCAATCTCACTAGTCCTAGTTATTGCTTGCCCAGTTCCATTTCCCCTTGATCCCTTCCATCCATATATGCTGGATCAAATGCTGCTTTGACAGCACTCGGAATATCCTTGACAACCCTGTGTTTATCATTCCCTCATGGCACCTGCTGATCATGCACGACTCAGGATTTAACAATAAGGAGGATGTTCAACCTCGGCTCTCGGCTCTCCTCAGATTCTCCCAGTTTCTCGGACGATTGCTTGCGATCGATTTCCATGCGATACCAGGTGTGATTCACATGGGTATGCAGCAACCAAAAGTGCCAGGTCTGGTCCCTACGGTCGACTTTCGTATGCTGTCCGGGCTGAGTCAACACTGCCTCTCATACTATTGTCCGCAGTCTATGCTTTAAATAGTCTCGAAGAGCTTCAAGCTGGGAACCATGGTTTCTCTGTGAACAGCTATGAAGACCCGCCGTCGCCACGTATCGGGAGTGTTCATGTTTTTTTGACTATCTTAAATAGCCCTGAATTTTGAATACCATAAACTAACTTCTAGACATTCGCGGCATACTCCCGGGTCTGACATAGCACTGAAACTCTCATCCATCAACATTGCTTTTTGTCCTCTTTTTGTCCTAGGCCGACCTTGTGGGATGCCTTCCATAACGGGTAATCTTCCGCTTATTATGAGCGTCACCGCATTCGCCAGGAATAACCCTCGTCGATGTCGGCTGCCTCCCTTATTGTCTTGAAGCCCACAATGCCCAGTTTCCCCGTCGGACTTCACTGCCATATCGGTCGTCCCGGAGTTATTCTGGCGTAGACACAATAACGAGCTGGGAAGGACAGGGCACTTGGCCTCGGGGCTGTAGACTATTGTGCAGGAACGCTCGTGCGTACAGCCAATGGAATTGTGATGGTAATACTCGTGCCATGAACGCGATGGTTCCTAGGTATCCGGCGCGTAAGTCAGCACAATTAGCGGGTTGGTATAAGAGTCGAATCTCCAGGGTGGTTTCTTCACAGTTGAAGCACGCTTCCAGCACCCCCACTACTGCTGCTCGGGTAGTGGTTTTGGATTATTCCAGCCGCGCCCTTACCGGTATACTTTGCAGCTTTCTTTACCAGCTATCACTATTAACATGGACGTCTTCTCTACACTCTCGTCGTTCTTCCCCAACACACCCATTCTGAAAGAGGTATCCGAGGATGACGAAATCGAATCATCGTTGCCTCCTCGAGAAGAAGAGACAAGTAGTAGGGGCTCATACGGAAATCCTGCATACTGTATCATTGCTTGACCCGCTCTACTTCCTGAGTGAGTTATTAGGTTGTTGGTTAGTCTGATATAGTACTGACTGCTAATAGTTATACCAACCCGTCTTAACAAATATAACGAGACGGCGTGGATCGCCGGGCACGATCCACCATGCTTTCATTCCTCCCAGACACGCGATAGGCAGCGGATCGCCACCCGGCGACCCGCCATATATTCGTACTTCCACACTCACCATCTATATTGCGATTCCTCACCCTGTCACTGATCACTCCAGTCCATGTCGCTCCTTTCATCCATTGTAATCTCCATACACACGCACACTCCCTCATCTTGATCATGTTCGTTTACTTATTCTCTTGTTTCTTTATATCAATAGAGGCGACGACTTTCTTTTTTGTTCAATTGTATGGAATACCGTACAGTGTCACGGCTTTTACACACGTTTGGTTTTCGGATTCTATTCTATTCATTCTTGATTTCGCTGGCTTATTCGAATTTCGGCTATGTTAGTTTTTTTTTTTTTCATTTTGGACAACTATGTATTGGGAAGACTTCGCGCCTCTTGGACAATAGTCTAGCATTTGGAATATTAAAAAATGGCAAAGTAAAAGCGAGTCGTTGTGAGAATTGAGTACCTCGGCTCTTGATGATGGTGGACTTCGTCATGACCATAGTACTTTGTTACTTGTTATGTCAAAGATGTGGAATATGAAGCACAAATAAGCCGACTTTGTCCACGGAGAGGATTACGGGTTATGACAGAGTTGAACTTTACAGGACGCTACAGGACGGTGCATGATTGAATCGGGAGCTAAAGCGGAGAAAGGGACGAATTGCGGAGAATCACGTGAATACGTCAGGATCCCGAGCCAATGACCGGTGCGGAGTTTGATTCGCCTCGTCCCGACGCTGACCGTTCCATCCGACGTCTCAGAGCAAATTCCATCTTGCTCTTCGTCGTCACCGTCACCCGCCCAACACCTAGTCGCATCCGCACAGTATGATGTCCACCAAAGCTCTCGGCATGGGACCTGCCCTCAGACGTGCTACCTTTAATCCTCGTCTTGGTGCGTGATCTACGGTGTGATTTTCGTGTTGGGTAAAGTGTATTTACGCATCCTATCTTTCATCGATCTCTTTGCATTGCTCGCGTGCTTGGATATGGGGAACGTAGCTGTGCGAAATCAGGTTGTGCTGCGCAATGCTATTGGCAAGCGGTATGTCGGTCTTGTGCATCCAATTCATGTATGGGTACTTATATCAGCTCGCGTTCTAATTAGGGCGATCCAGACGGAATCACTTCCACCCTCTGCCAGCGAGAGAATTCTCAACAAGCAACGTCTCAATCGTCCGAGCAGTCCTCACTTTACTATCTACCAGCCTCAACTGACATGGTTGGGCTCCATTGCTAACCGTGTCACCGGTGGCGCCCTCAGCGCCCGTACGTACCCATGCTCCCGTGCTTCTTGAAAGCGAAGTCGATTAATATGCGCCTGTAGTCCTCTATGGCTTCTCTATTGCCTACCTCTTCGCGCCTGGCACCTTTGACAGTGTACATGTTGTGGAATTTGTCCATGGTCTTCCCGAATCCGTCAAGTACGCAGGCAAGGCTATCCTTGCTCTTCCCTTTACGTTCCACTCCTTCAACGGCCTAAGGCACTTGGCTTGGGATGCTTGCAAATGTACGTCTAGCTTCTCGTTTCGAGAGTCCTGTTGTCTGATATCTTGGTGGTCAGTCATGAATGTGAAGGGTGCCTATGTGACGGGATACGCTGTCCTCGGAGCAACTGCCGTTTCGACCGTCATCCTTACTTTGATCAAGTAAAAAGAGGTTTCTCTGTTTCTATATTGTGTGTTTATATACTAGATTCGGATGGATTATTCCGGTCGTGTTTGGTTCCTCTTCGGTGAGATACTCCGCTTGTGCGTTATTTCTCCGAGATTAAGTTGGCCTGAGCGATTTGTCTTCGAGCTTAATCGCGTAGAGCGAGAGAACACTGTCCGTCTAATATGCTGACACTGCTGGAAAATGTTCTGTTTCGTACTTGATCGTTCTCTTCTCGTTATCCCTGGTGCACAAGGGCGCTGCAGGAAGTGTATGAGTCTTAATCATGTGATGTGTCGTCACCGAAAACGGGTCACGGGACTCGGACGAGAAAGGACACGTCGACAGCAAGAGCAAAAGCGGAAATAAATAAATATAATATACCGCTGGCATTCTCATCTTCTTCCTCACTCTGGCTTCCCAGTCCTAGCCACATCCCATGGCTCACAACCACGAGGACGATTCTGTCCTCCACAAACTCGATGCCGTCGCCGCTCCTCTTGCAAAGTTCGATGCCTTCCCAAAGGTTCCTTCCGCCTACAAGGCCCGGTCCGAAAGCAGGGGATTCGTGACAGTCTTCGTCATGCTCATAGCCTTCATCCTGATGCTTAATGATATCGGAGAATATATTTGGGGATGGCCTGAGTTCCGGTTTGCGGTGGATAAAGAAAACTCGCCGTACATGTTCATTAATTTGGACATGGTGGTTAATATGCCCTGTCGGTGTAAGTACTTTTGGTTTTTGTGAGGTTCGGAACTAGTGGAGTGACTGTCTTTTGCAATTAGACTTGAGTGTTGATTTGAGGGATGTGGTTGGCGATAGATTATTGTTGAGCGGTGGACTCCGTCGTGATGGAGTGAGTAATGAATACCGCTTTCTCAGGAACGAGGGGTTTTAATCTATACCGGTACAGACAAAATTCGATGTTGGGCAGGCTACCGCATTGAAGTGCGTAGTATCTCTGCGATAATGAGTATATATGCTGAACCTAGGTGGTCGTGCAGAGCACATTCGGAAGCACTATCTGCTTCCCAGGTTGTTTCCCAGTCACGGAGGTCGCGCGGGCTTTTTGATACCCTCCTCCGCCGAAAATATGAACCCAAGTTCAAGCCTACTTACAACTATGAGGCTGACGCAAGTGCTTGCAGAATCTATGGTACACTGGCCGTCAAACGTGTTACAGGTATTTCTCAAGCCTCCTGGTTGCTAGGTGGACCCCACTAACGCATATGTCCAGCAAACCTCCATATCACCACACTCGGCCATGGTTATGCAAGCTATGAACATGTGGATCACAATCGTGCGTGGTATTGAGGTTCGCCTTTGAATAAGCCCTAGACTTATGATTCCCGTTAGAAATGAATCTTTCGCATGTCATCACCGAGTTCTCGTTTGGACCCTATTTCCCTGACATCACCCAACCCCTTGATAACTCCTTTGAAATAGCGCAAGAACGTGAGTTATTTCTGAGTAGCGTTGATCCTGAAAGTGGGGACTGATAGGGACAAATCAGACTTTACTGCGTACCAATACTTCTTGCACGTCGTTCCGACAACCTATATCGCTCCTCGAAGCTCTCCCCTTCAAACCAACCAGTATAGCGTCACGCACTATACTCGCGTCGTTGACCACAACCAGGGTACCCCTGGAATCTTCTTCAAATTCGATCTTGATCCGATGAATATCACGATTCATCAAAAGACAACAACATTCATCCAGCTCATGATTCGGTACGTTTGGTTTATTGGTTGACTGTAACGACTGCAGCTGATGACGGCCTCACAGCTGCGTCGGTGTTATTGGTGGAGTTTTTGTCTGCATGGGTTATGCCATCCGTATCACCACACGTGCAGTTGAAGTCGTCTCGGGCGCAGATTCAAAGCCCGGCATTGTTGCGGCTGAAGCGACCGGCGTCAAAGTCGGTCTCCGAGCCAAATGGGGCGGAAGTGAACTCCGCTCAAGAACACAAAGTGGTCGTATGGTTCGCCAAGGCAATGGCTGGGTTCTCGAGGGCAGCACCAACTCTCCGTATGCCAGCTATGCACCCACACCCGTCACGGGAGCATTTGCCTCTCCCGCATCACCATACCTCCAATCTCCTGGCCCTAGTACGGCTCCACCGCATAGTGCAGTTGGTATGGGATTCCCTTCGTCTACGTTTGGTCCTGGTACGCCTGGTGTGAATGGGCATGGTGGGCAACTGCGCACGTCATCACTTTTGGGTGGACCCCCTAGAACACCTAGGACGCCGTATACTAGTAGTTTACAGGTGAATGGTGGGACGACGCCACCACCGCCTGGAGGTGCTGGTGAGCTACCTGGTACGCCGTCGTATGCGCTTTTCCCACCTACGCCTAACCCAGCCAATGGGAATGGGAATGGACATGGGGGATTCGCGGAGCAGCAGGCTACGTCGGGAGTGTTGAAGGATGCGAAGAAGGATGATTGAAGCGTCGTTGGTATTGTGTGCTGAGGGTGTGAAGGCACTTGAAGGGGGATGGTGTGGACGTTTTGGATCTGTGAACGCCGAAAGCATTCGTGTATTGCATAGGGAACGTGTATTTCCCGAGTATTTGCAATTTTATTCTCTTTATTTTATTACTGTGAATTATGACATAGACTCGATGTAGACTCGGGGATGCGGGCTGGGCGTTTGTCATGTTGTATAATTATGGTTCCGAAGCAATACAGGATGAAGTATTCTTGGACCCCACATGGGCATATTTCCCACGGCACGTTCCTCCATTACCATGCCAAGGACAACGCGCTCTCAGACAAAAAGAAACGCGGAAACATCTTCAGCCTCAATATCCCGCCAGTCGCCAACACCTGCATCCGATGTAAACTCACTACCACTACCAGCGCCACTAACATCAAGGAATCTGCGCCCTCGTGTGCATGTAACGAGATCTGGAGCATCTTCCGGGCGGGGTTCGCATTCTGCTACAGCCTCTCGCCCACAATCTGCGGCAGACTCGAGGAGCAGTTCTGTTCTTTCGAATGTCACTGGTGAGCCCTGTCTGTGCGTTTCTTTCCTACAAGACCTGACTCCCAACAGGAGATGCCGATAGTATTGTGGCAAGGGAACGGAAGAGACGAAGAACGGAGACGGATGTTGTAGAAACTGCCGGCAACGCTCCAGGAAGCTCACATCTTGGTGGTGCTCCACGGCCTGCTTGGAGAGACTCTGAAGAATTTGATGATGAAGAAGGCGTGGATCAACTCGATGAGTCTGATACCGAGGAAATGCGAACCTTGCGCGATCCAACTCTCGCGGGACTATCAATAAATCCGACTTCTGCACAATCGGATTCCATACCTTCTACGCGGCGTCAATCTGCAACTCCCCCTCCACCCACTGCCATTCCGCCTGACAATGATGACATCGTCGAGCTCGTTCCCACCGGATTTGGAGTACCGTTGACTTCACCGCCCGTGGCTGGTCAAAATAATGGCGCAACGGGAGGTCTGCCTACTAGCTCGAGAGCGTTACAAAGTCTTCGTGAAACTCTGGCGAGCCCTGTTAGTAGCCCGAGTCTCATGAAGATCATCAACGAGACCAACGTTGAGCCGGGGACGATACCGTCCAAACGCAAACGAGCTTCAAAGTCACCCGAGCCTGAAATTATCGAGGTTTCTCCTATACCCAGCAAAGACAAGGGAAAGGGCAAAGCGAAAGCATTGCCATCACCCACCCCTCCTGTACAGGTAGAACCGAAGGGTCCAGAGGCCGAACCCCTGTCGGAGTATACTTGTCCAATATGTTTCTTCCCGCCTAGTAATGCAACACTAACGCCCTGTGGCCATGTATGTTGTGGTTCGTGTTTGTTCACGGCTGTCAAGACGACGTTGCAGAGAGGTGCGAATATGGGTATGGCGATTGGTGTTGGAGAGAATGTTGCGCGGTGTCCGGTGTGCAGGGCGATCATACCGGGTTGGGATGGAAAAGGAGGAGGTGTAATTGGGATTAAAGTGAGGCAGGTGATTAGTTTATAGGGAGAGCTATAACCGGGCTTCGGGATGAGTATAGGTGAGCAGATACATTCTAAGTGTCTGACTTTCACTGACGTTTCCTATTGCAAGTTTTATGTTAAGATATTGTATAACGGGCATTGTCAATCACACTGTAGGCTTCTGCGTTTGACACAGCGTTATGTAGCTAGCTTAAATGGGTTTTTCTCTCGGTTTGCAGGTAGGTTTGGCTGATACCTTTCCATGAACAATGTCAACCCGAATTCTACGAAATAGTTGTTTCACCAACTCGTACGTCTGACGTCTTGGCGCCTAGTGCTTTGGCTATGCTAGGATGAGGGAGAAAGTCCTCATCTTATTCATTAGGGGGTCATTGGCGCACAAAAGATCCTTGGTGTTGAAACTGATGCCGGGAAGATATAAAGGTAGTGATTTGACGCGTTGCATTACCCGGGTTGTCCACAGGCTTCATCGTACTCCATACTCAGCTAAATACGCTCGTAGATAATGTCGGTAAGCCGCTTGTGGACATCATCATACACTACTAATTGTCCCTGTCTTACAGCCATTGTTACATCCTCTTCATAATGGACCTTGGCAGTGTCACCGAAACCCGAATCACCTTCACTGCAATTGAGGTACGTATTCGTGCGCGATGAACATCTGGGTCCAAGCTGTTTCTCTTTCTCTTCAGACTCCTTCACTTGACCAGAAACATGCCCCGCTCTGTGAGCTTTCGTCTGATCGCGATTAAAAGAATTAGATGCTGACCCCAGACTATCAGCGAATAAACCCGTGCGGAATGTAGCGTCGCTTGACGGAAGATATCTACTCCGATCAACCTACAAGTGCCATGCTGTTATTGACCGTCTTCATCGATGATCGAAGCAGTTATGCACGCGCGCTCGTACTACTCGAGATGCTTGCATTTCTAACCTACGCAGGAAAGGATGCGTGATGGGTCAAGTCGGACAGCGTACAGGATGTCAATATTGCGTTTTTGCTTGCGGGCATCCAAATGTGACAGTTTGCGGGGATCCGTGATTCAGCTTGCCTCGCACGACCGGATATGGATGGCCAAGGAGGCTGATGCCACGTCCTCGTATACTCTTTGCCATGACAGCGTTCGCCATTCTCCATGGTTCACCGAACGTTCCGTCGGTTCAGATTTTGGATCCGGACGAATGAACTTCTGTACCCCTGACACGACCGACGAGGGCCAATCCTTCGTGAGTGATCTCGTCGTGACTGAGTAATAGCTTGTTTCGTGACTGAATAATAGCTTGTTGGCTAACTTTATTATCGATCTACATGCACCACTTCAATTATCCACCCAAGTATAAGTGCAAATCATCCAGATGCTGAGGGTGTGTGTATGTCCGCGCCTTGAAATTTGCTATCTTGTTTTGGATACACGTAATGGATATCAACAAGGTCAAAGCACCCTCGCTGGGTTCCTCAACGTTCGCTGTCAACAATCGAATAGAATTCTCATTCACAATGACTTGAACCGTATATCTGCAAGTACAAACAAACAGAGCAGACTAAAGCTACACCGGCTGCTAAGTAATTACTTCAAGAGGAAGGGCTTGAAGGTGAGCATCTGGTCCTTCGCACCATCAGAACCAAAAAGCTTGAACTGCATTTCACCAGGGTTAGTCGTACTATAATCCACTGCGTACTTCACTCACCCTGCGCACACCCCAGATGACAGTCTCGGTCCAGTACAGATCTTTGTCCGGGAAAACAATGCGATAGATGCCATCTCCGTCCTTCTGGATGTTCCACTGAGTGGCCTGGTCATTGAGGTGAACCACCGCACCCGACGCCTATGCAATGCTGATCAGTCGGCATCTTCGTGATGCATCGAACGGAACTCACCCCTTCTGGAACATAAGCATACTTCCTAGTGGCAAAGTTCTGGATCTTGTATCCGCGACCCCAGAGACTCAGAATCCACTGTTGGCGGGAGCAGACTGAGAGAACTGCTACTGTCAGAAAGTAGAGATGCTTACGATCTTGTCGGCGACATCGGGGGCCTCGTTGGTGATGGCAACACTATCATCGTATGGATAAGCGACGACGTGAGCCTGCTGGATGTCAATATAGTAGTAGCCAGGCTTGAGGGGCTGTTTGAGGGACGTATCAGCAAGAAAAGTCGGTGGAGAAGAGGAAAGACAGTACATGAGTATCAGGAATAACGGTCGACATCGTTGAGTTTGATGAGAGGATTCGAAGAGTAGCCAGTGAGTGCTGTGGGCTCAGAGCTTGAGCACGGGGTATTTATACGCAGAGGGCACCCTGTTCGCTTGCTTGGATGCAACGTGCATACGACGGGGTGAATGATGCCGCAATGCTACCTGGAACGATGGCTCATGCCGGTGCATTGGACATTGGGGCAATGGAAGTCACCTCGCAGCATACCCTGGCATGCAGCATAACATTGAACACTGAGGACTGAATGACCGAATAGAAGCCACCTGGATTTTTTTAGAACCTGCCAGTGCACTTCAGTAAGAGAATGCTGATGCATGCCAGTAACGAAATAAAGGACATTAATGAAGCCTGGATTGCAGAACAAGCTTCGAAAGCATGGAAGCTCATCTCTCAAGCAGGAGCTGAGACTGCGGTGGCGGCGAGTTGACAGGAAACTTAGCGCATAGCTCGGAGCCGAGCAATCGCGTCGAGGTGTTGTTTCAATTAGCTCCATCTCTACTGGAGCTGATAGACCACAGAAATCAATTCTTCTATCTTGCTCTGGGTGCAATCGACCTGGGATCGAGGGTAAGAGCTTGTAATCCTTCTAGAGGCAAGCCAGATACGATGAACAAGACTTCACCCCCTGGGTGGCGGTATGACATAATAATTTCTTGTTGTGTACGGTAAGGCAAGTTACCCCCGAAAGACTTGCAATATATTCATGCGGCGCATGACTAGAAGGAAGGTGATATTTATTTCTATCGCAAGAGTGAGGCAGCCAGGTGGAACATAACTTGGGGTCCAATACATTCAATGACAATCCCAATGCTGGGATTCCGTGATTGATCATTCAAGAAAGCTTACCACACTCGACGGTCGGGCACGTCTGCCTAGCCAATCGATGCTTTGTATTCATCGGCAGGGGTTTACTGTGCTGGGAGAGGGCAACGTACTGACCTTCCGGCATTGCTTGAGTTCTATGTTACATGTCTCAACCATGCAATGGAGTCATTCCAGAAAGAGCCAGGTAGCTTCTATTCGGTCATCCAGTCCTCAGTGTTCAATGTTATGCTGCATGCCAGGGTATGCTGCGAGGTGACTTCCATTGCCCCAATGTCCAATGCACCGGCATGAGCCATCGTTCCAGGTAGCATTGCGGCATCATTCACCCCGTCGTATGCACGTTGCATCCAAGCAAGCGAACAGGGTGCCCTCTGCGTATAAATACCCCGTGCTCAAGCTCTGAGCCCACAGCACTCACTGGCTACTCTTCGAATCCTCTCATCAAACTCAACGATGTCGACCGTTATTCCTGATACTCATGTACTGTCTTTCCTCTTCTCCACCGACTTTTCTTGCTGATACGTCCCTCAAACAGCCCCTCAAGCCTGGCTACTACTATATTGACATCCAGCAGGCTCACGTCGTCGCTTATCCATACGATGATAGTGTTGCCATCACCAACGAGGCCCCCGATGTCGCCGACAAGATCGTAAGCATCTCTACTTCCTGACAGTAGCAGTTCTCTCAGTCTGCTCCCGCCAACAGTGGATTCTGAGCCTCTGGGGTCGCGGATACAAGATCCAGAACTTTGCCACTAGGAAGTACGCTTATGTTCCAGAAGGGGTGAGTTCCGTTCGGTGCATCACGAAGATGCCGACTGATCAGCATTGCATAGGCGTCGGGTGCGGTGGTTCACCTCAATGACCAGGCCACTCAGTGGAACATCCAGAAGGACGGAGATGGCATCTATCGCATTGTTTTCCCGGACAAAGATCTGTACTGGACCGAGACTGTCATCTGGGGTGTGCGCAGGGTGAGTGAAGTACGCAGTGGATTATAGTACGACTAACCCTGGTGAAATGCAGTTCAAGCTTTTTGGTTCTGATGGTGCGAAGGACCAGATGCTCACCTTCAAGCCCTTCCTCTTGAAGTAACTGGGGTGTATTTGTTTGGCCATAAACTAACATTGTCGTGTTTGCTGTATACTCTGTACGGAGTCTGTGCTAGTTCGAAAGTCGAATTTATAAATAGAAGTTGATCACCCACGGCTTTGGCTACAATAGCTGCGCCTTCATCCGTAAGGTCGCCATTGGAATTCCGCGCCGCTTTGTTTCTATTCGATTTAGATGGCACTAATACTGCTAACGCTATTACATTACTCTCTTCATTTCATTGGGTCACTTGAAGTTCACGACAGGCTCAGGATATTAGGTGTTCTGCACTCACAATCGAGCCTTATAAATCAGAACTTATATAAATGCCTACCCGGTACGATTATAACATCCTGAGTCTACAGATCTACTGGCAAACCTGGTGCGATTACAACATCCCGACTCTACAGATCTACTAGCAAGCCTGGGACATTGTGTTCAGGGAGTCACCTAGTGGCCCCCAAGTCAGCTGGAATCGGAAGACCATTTCAGCCTTCACGCAAGTGATAATTTAAGGAACCACGTCGCATAACGCGAGACCCTCAGAGCACACATCATTGGTTCAACCCATATGCAATCAGAAAACACACTCAAATGATGATCAAGAAACCATCATGACGACGACATCAGCAGGTTCACTTGTCAAGAACACCGTCAGCTAACCTCAGGAAGTTCCAGTCATTGTCTCTCTAACACATATTCTGCGCAATCAATGACGGTGGATCTCCAGATGTGACACAGAGTGAAGAGATGAAATACTTGGCCAACTAGGATGAGGACCAGGACCGCAAATTTCAAAGTCGTCGTTCACGAAACCCTCTATCAGATAAGGCTTAGAAGTGTGCCCTGCGTTCTCTGCGGGTGAGAACTGGGCATCATGTATGTCAAACCTTAAAGGGAGACGCCAATGCAGGGAGGTTGAACATTGTGAGGAGGCCGCTGGAAGTGGGAAATCTGCTTTAAGACTGAGGGTGAGGCTTCTTGATGCGAGGTTTCAAACTTGTATTTTGTTGAAGATGAAGGAAGAATGTGGCGTGAGGCGCTGCCAGAGCAGTGGGTTGAGTTTGGGCGCATGATAATGTCAGTGGATGTGGTTGACCGCGCATAGACGCAGGTTGGATCTGAGACTATCTTTTGTTGAAGAAGGACCTTTCAAAGCTAGAGAGGTCGGAGAAGGTAGGGAGATGCTGGGTTCGTTGTTGAGATAACACACTCAATCGTTCACGATTCATCCCCTGTGTATGCCGCTACTTCGGATTGATGGCAATACAAACCGGAGTTGAGTTCTACTCGTTAAAGTGACGAGACATTTGTGACCAAGTCAGCTTGCTCAGAGCTGTGATTTCGTGATACCAACTGTGAGGACAGCGCGTGGTTACGCGAGGATGATGTCAATATCCCATGAGAATATTGACTAAAATTCCCCATTATTCGCTTAATAACCTCCGTCTCGAGTTTTTCAATGTTTTCGATCATCTCTCAGGCTCATATTCATCTCTTAGATCCCCTTATTCCCGAACTTGCGTTGTCTGTCCTCGTAGAAATTGCCTCGAACTCGTAATGCAAAGCATCTAGATCTCTCTACTAAGCCTTGTTCCTCCTCTTGCCTTCTCGCCGTCGCCATTCCTGACATTCACTTTCCTTCGTACATACATAAACGATTCAACTTTAGACCCTCGAGGTTGAATGCGGCATTCAAGTTATCTTTGCAAAATATATTCCAACAGATATCTCTCAATACATTACTCAACAACTCATTGCGCAACATATTCTTAGACACGGGCAATGACTACGAGCTCAAAGCGCTGCTCGGGAGTACCATCAGCTGGGTTGAGGGAAACCTAGGGAGTCAGGTGTCAGTGATCAGAATGTCCAAGAGTGAGACCGCGAAAATATTGGATCCAACTTACGCTGTCGTCTTCGAGGGTCCAAACCAGATCTTGATCGGGGACCTTAATCTGAAAAAACAAAAATTATACTTTCCGAAGGCATTGGTTACAGAAGGAAATGTTGACGTACAACGACCTGGTTGCCACCAGCACGTTCAATGTACCACTTGCAGGTGGAAGGATCAAACTCAGAGCTGGTGAACTACACGTACCAAGGAATTACTACATCACGAGCAGAGAAAGAGGACTGAACTTGTACTTACAACTTGATCGCCGTTGGCATAAGCCCAGAACCCAGTCCCGACATTACGAATGGTCGCTCCACCTTGGAAAGGCGCAATCATCCACTAACAGGAGATGGAGTCATTTGCGGGGTTGTAAAGCAACGAACGAGGAGAGACACATACCCTCTCCCATTGGCCGGCGAACCCCTGATCCCAGATAATGGGGGCAGAAACAGGAGGTGGGCCTAGAGCGGGGAAGTTCTTTGCCCAAGAGCCCGTAGAAGAGCTAACAATCCTGAACTGAAGACAGACATAATTTCAAGACCTTAGAGATCAGCCTTGCGAGGCGGCAAATGCGGATGCCTCACCTGGGCTGACATTGTTAGAGTGCTTGGAGCTGAGATAGGCGGAGATATAAAGCCGTGGTCGAGAGACCTGGGGGTCAAGTACAAAAACCGAAGCACTTATATACCAGAGTTTGCTCGAACTCCAGGCTTCAACATCGCACATGTTCGCCAATTATTTCGGCTCCCCACAAGTGCCACCGCTACTCGCTTGTCGTTGGCAGCTTACATGCATTATACTTAGTACATATTCAATTCACAACGAGATTATGAAGTAGTCGTTTTGCAGAATCAGCGCCACTAGTACTTGCTAAGGTCGCGCTCAGGATCACTCCATTGCTCAGTCAACGTAAATGCTGCCTCCCGAGATATTATTCAATTTATTCAGTTGAAACCCGATAACAGTAGTGGCTGATTTGATAGTGATGACCGTCGACTCTTTCCATGCACGAAGCGTGTTACCTGCAGCACGAGGTATGGTGACTTGAAAGAGGTAAGATGATGTGGTTGTCGTGTCTGAGTCGAGAACTATGAGTGGGACCTGTGGCTAAGCAAATGGATTGAAAAGTGACGAGAACGATGCCTTGGGAAGCAATCTTATCCGAGGAGAAAAGACCGTCATCCTCGGGTGACAATTTCACTGGAACCAAGCATCATTAGCCGTGCTCATCCGTAGACCTACTTGCACATGTGCCATTACAGCGACCCATGTATTGGACTGCGACGATACCTGAGAGGGGAGCGAGATTAATATACTGATGAACTAATACCGACCGTTCATTCAGCATTGAATTTTAACCGACCATTAATCATCAAATCTGCCCTAGGAAGTACGTTTCCGCGCTGTGGAACTTTCCTTAACTCCTCCACAAGGGCCACAAACTGTGCATGTCTCAGACATGGTCTCTCACCTCCATGATCAGATTCCTCAGTTCTCAATGGAACATACAGAAGGGAGGGGGCGTTGTCTGCCACACCATCTTCTTTAAGCAGGACCCCCGTTGGATAGAAATTATCTCCCAGGGCATGCAACCGGCTATTGGGGTCCATACTCAAAAGTATAACTAAGCCCTGGTGATACGGAGCCCACATGGCAAAATCAAGCTCTCCGTCTCGAAGTAACTAGGGTGCATTGTACACCCAGTCTTCAACGTTCTCCACATGTTCCCAACGACTTCGCTTCACAGACACCAGAATCTGCGCGTGGTCTGTCTATGGCTCGGTTCGAAAGCGAGATTCTATTCGGTATGCTTTTCGCATCATCAACGCTCCTAGTGCTGTCGTGTTTCTTTGGACCGCTATCACGATCAATTCATTGCTTAGGCCTAGTCGCTGTTAGATTATACATGACCCTGTCATCACTTAGTTGAGACCGTGAGTAGTATCAAGTATGTCTTTCATGTGATCGATACCTCAATATGTCAGTAGCTGCTGCTGCGGACTTCAAGGGTATATTGAAATGCAGAACTGTTTGGAAGGGAGTTTCAGGTGTCTGTCTAACCCAAGTCTCCGGACTTCCAGACACTAGCTTGCCGAAGGCGCACCTGAAGCGGACAGACTTTGGCACCTAAACAGGTGAATAAGCTCCGAACTTTGAAGGTTT
>JAEUWS010000411.1:0-17611 GCA_018524945.1 Podaxis sp. C-F-92630
ATTGAACTGAAGCCGGAGAACCTTCCGCCGGAAGAGGGGGAGCTTTCAATGGACAATGAGAAGTATGTATTCCTGAACACCTCTTGTCTCCCAGCTTGACCTAAGTTGTGTACAGATTTTATAAGTTTATTGAAAACGCGTATTCTTACGCCAATCGCACACTTCTTCAACTCCTACTCAAGGATGAGCAGCTGATACCCCGACTACGATCACTAAAACGATACTTCTTCCTCTCACAATCGTCCTTCCTCACGCACCTTCTCGATCTTTCATCCACCGAACTGCGTAAAGCTTCTCGTTCAGCATCGATTGTCAAGTTGCAAAGTTTGCTAGATTTGGCACTAAACACTGATGCACAAGGAGAAGACACGTTGTATCGAGAAGATGTCAAAGTGACGATGGCCGATAGTGGGCTGTACGACTTCTTGTTGAAAGTTGTTAATGTGCAGGGGATTGGAGGCCGAGGTGAGGAAGGGGCCGAGGATGGGAATGGTCATCAAGTACAAGAAGAACAGAAGAAGGAGAAGGATGATAAAAAGTCTATGCTTGGTATGTCTCATCAGCTATTATTATACACCATCTACAATGTCTGTGTCCCTCAACAGCGATCGATGCATTAACACTCGACTATACCGTCAAATTCCCTCTCTCCCTTGTGATCTCTCGCAAAACAATCCTCCGATATCAACTGCTTTTCCGTTTCCTTCTACACCTCAAACACGTCGAGCAATCGCTTTCATCGATGTGGATTGAACAGAAGACATCACCCTGGCGGAGGCTCATGCCACATCACCAAGACTTCGATCGGTGGAGATTACGTGTGTGTCTGTTGAGAGCAAGAATGTTGTCATTCGTGCAACAGATACTTGCGTTTGCGACATTCGAGGTTCTAGAGCCGAATTGGCGGATGTTGGAGGCGAAGTTGGAGAAAGTGACAACTGTAGATCAACTGTTAAGGGATCATGTGGACTTTTTGGATACATGCTTGAAGGAGTGTATGCTAACGAGTTCGAAGCTTTTGCGGGTACGTTTTTTCCACCCCACTCTTCTCTCGTTCTTTGTTAAAATCATGGCATAGGCGTATTCGCGTTTGATCGTGACCTGTTCGACCTTTGCACTGTACACGTCGAATTTCACAAAGTCAGCTAATCAGGCTATCGCAGCTGCGGAAACGCCAGAGGGGGACCAGGCTATGGCGAAGAGGTGGGACTTTCTGGGCAAGTTCGAGACTAATTTCAATCATTGGTGAGTGGTGGAAAGCCTTTTTAGACATTATCGGTTTATAGGGGACATTTATAGGTTCCAAGTGCACTTGGATTGCGTACAGTTTTATGCATCGAGCGAAAACGTTTCACTTCTTCCGTTGGTGGTGCGCTTGAACAGCGTCAAGTCCGCTGCTTACAATTAGTTTGGTTTCAGTTATTGTTGTTCCCTTTTCCCATTTTTTGATGCTTCATCGACTTTTTTTACTGTTTGATTACCGTACGCTACGAAGGAATCTATTTTCTCAATGATATCTGTTGGATACTCGAGGACCGCATGTTGCAAGAGATCGTTACATTGTAACCTGTCACCAGTGCAGGAGGCAGTGTCATACACCTGTGTGTTCCGGACACTATCAAAAAATTAATGAAACATGCCATCCACCGGAACATTGCGTGTCTACGTGGGCAAAGCAAGGGGGACAACAGGATCTTGAGAGAGGGGACTGATGATCACCGAAAATGGACTTGTTTGTTTGAGAGAACAGGCGTCAACAATTTCCATCACCGCGATCCACCCCACCCGTTCCACAACTTTCTACAACCACAACTTTCACGCAACAACATCTCTAATCTTTGACGACTTGAAGTCTCACAACGCTGACAGGATGGGCGAGGTAGTCAACGTGCTTGTCGCTTTCGCTGTTATAGTCTTTCTCTTCCGTTGGATAACCTCCGGTGCGGATTCTTGCTACTCTGGTGCGCAAGTCGTCTGCGGAGTTTAACTCTGTTTCTTTTCTGGCTTTGCTATAGGGAGTAATCCGAATGATCAGTCGAGACAGAGGTCGCCCGCTGAGGTGTTGGGATTCAGGCCAAAGAATATTACGCAGGAGATGGTGCGTCCCATGTCTGCGTTTGCGCATGATTCTCGTTTGGGTTGGTGCCTTTGGCAGTTAGCCTCCTCCTTGGCGTCTTTTCTCGCAGCTCTAGTGACTTCCTTCGCTACTCCCTTATTGACATGTTATTTGCTCTTGAGGGATCCATGCTGACGACGCTTTGTGCTTTTGGGATATAGATCACGACAATATCGAATATGTTCCCTGACATTCCTGCGTATGCCCCTTTGTTGGTTTCCCATACTCCTGGACACTAACGGCGTCTGCACAGCGATAATATTAGATACGACCTCCTGCGCTCAGGAAGTGTTGAGGTGACTACCAACAAGATCCTGGAACGAGGATATCTTGAACCAGTATGTCGCATTGTGAACTATCGCTCGACCCCTTTGCTGAACAAGTCGTTCCTCACTGCCCTTGGTTCCCCTTTACCCACCATCATATCACAGCCTCCTGCGGCGTACTACACTCTGTATCCACGCACGAACACTACTCCACAAGCTGCAGCAAATACCAATAATCAACGTGCAGTATCCCAGCGTGCTGCGGAGAAGCAACCAGAGAAGAAAGAGACATTGATCTCGAGGTATAATCTCGAACAGCGGATAGCGAGCGGGGAGACGGAGATCAAAGAAGAGGAAATTGGTGGTAGGGCTGCTTGGGAGGATACGCCAGAGAAGAGGGAGGCGAGTTTGAGGGAAAGGAAGGCAAAGATGATTCTAGCTGCTAGACAGTGAGTCTTTCTTGGACTTCATTTTGTGTCTCGAAATGTGTAAATGAATGCTGATAAAATGATCCAGGCGTTTGTTGGCTCAACAGCAAAAGGAAGCTTCTTCCGCGTCGGCGTCCCCTTCAGGCTCGAGCACTGCAGTTCAGTTATGATCTTGTGCATCCCATCGCTTCTATTTTTTTTGTAGACGATACCAAGCCTTGTCTCGACATCTTAAATCTATCACCTAATCCACTATTTTCATAAGCCAGAATGTCAACTCGAAAAATTCCGTCAGTTGAAGCTCTTGGTAAAGCTTGATTATTGCGCCCTAAGCCGTTCGGTCAACTATTTCCGCTTCGTTCACTCGTGTTGGACTGCCCCGTGCCCCCAGCAATCGTGTTACAAAACAAGGTCCACTCGGGCTGATCAAAATCATCAGTTCAGCCACAAGTATCAACGCCGACGTCAACATTTAGGTCAGCGGAGATGTTTGAGGCTGTAACTATCAGTCATTCAATTCGCCCCGGCACGGGATCGGCATATGGTGGGTTCACCGTTGAATGTTCAGCGCTGAGCTCCGAACAGTTATGATGTTCCCCTTTTCTTGAATAGAACACGCCGCCTCCTTTAATGATTCACTTCTTACGGTCATGCTCGCCGTTGAGGGGCATTAACGAGGGGTAGTGTCTGGAAGTTATCGGATCATATAGAACAAGTTGCTGGCTGTAGAACGCGAGATTGGGCTGTTGACCCAAGATTGACGAACAATGATGAATTTCCTAGAAACCACTGCTAACCTGAGACTGAACCCACGTAGTATGGCGGATAAGTCACTGGTTGCCCTGTTACTACTGTTCCTTTAGGCTTACATCGTGGATTCCATCCCATCCCCATCCACACCACATATGTGAAATTGTTAGAATGAGACTAGTATTTAAAATGTGAATGTCGGATGACTGGGGAACGGAAAGCACAGCATGCCTCAGCGTCGGCCAGGCAAGCCTTCCACAACGACCCTTGGGGCTTATAAGTAGATTATGGCCGCTCCTCAGACAATTGACAAGTCCTGGAGAAAGTCGCGTCAAACTGGGTCAAACAAGTAAGTGCACATGTAACGTCACAGTCGGACCTCGGTATCCATAATCCCGAGCGTCCTGATCCGGCGATACTTCCACACAGTTCCACACCGACTTCGGCCCCCGGGTTCCACATACGGCAGTCATCATGTGTCATAAAACGGATCCTCGATGGCTCCAGCACTCTCTCCAAACATCATGTCCTCTCCTCGTATCGTCCGCGTGGCTCTGCTTATTTGTGGTGAACTTTCCGGACCAGTCTATGCTGCTAATGGGAGCTACTATGATGTCTACAGTCGATTCCTCAATGACTCGTTACCACCCAATTCGAACGCTGAGGTTGTGGTAGTTGGGTATGATGTCGCTAATGAAATGAAGTATCCAGAGGAGGAGCGTATACCTGAGTATGACATGCTCATGCTCACTGGATCGGGTGAGTGTTCCGAGTTCTGGCGACTTGAGATGAGGATATGAAATGGGCTGACTTCTGGACGAAATGACTGAAATGACTAGCCGCTTCTGCGTTCGAAAACCTGGAATGGATAAACCGTCTAGTCGCTTTTGTTAAACATGTTGCTGAAGATCATCCGAAAGTCAAGATATATGGTATGCTGCTCAACACTCACTCGTGTGTATCTAATCCGGCGATCCAACAGGTATCTGCTTTGGCCACCAAATCGTCAGTCGAGCACTTGGTGGAAAATGTGTCCCTAACGATGGACGTTGGGAGGTTGGCCCAACCAAAGTCCAGCTTACGGATATTGGGAAATCAATATTTGGGGTAGACCAATTGGTGAACCTTGATTAAGCTTGATGACTCTGCCCCTAGCGACTAATTGTTGGATGCAGATGATCCAACAAATGCATCGCGACCACGTTCCCCTCGAATCGCTCTCAGATCCGATATGCTCCAAAGAACTTCACCTCGTAGGATCCACACCCACATCCCGGAATCAAGGCGTTGTCAAGTTCTACCCGAAGTCAGGAAATGAAACCCAGGGCCAGAACTCACTGGATCAAATCCACATAATCACCCTCCAAGGGCATCCAGAATTCACTGAATCTATAGTCACAGGAATCGTTCGCCAGCGGGCGGGCGTTATAGATGCTGCTGCATCACAAAGTTACTTCGGTGAGAAAGGTGATCTAGGTGATGCAGAGCCGCCGAGCCGAGACGAAACTGGGAGGAGGTGGTGGAAGAATGATGGTGTAGATATCGTCGGAAGGGCGTTTTGGAAGATGCTTGCGGTGGGTTCTGGTTAATATACAAGAGGAGTTAGAGTTGGTCACATATGGGGCGCTTGCTTTATGTGATCCCCTCTATCCGCCGCAGCGTCAAAGTTTGTAATAATGATAATGTTTGACCATGTGTAATGTGGGTGATAATAATCTCCGCTATAGATTCAAGATGAATTGTGACCAAACTTCCTTGACTTGCGAAGAGCCGGCGTATGATCGCCTAGATCAAAGATGTTGCCACAAGAGTGGCGTTCCGGCGCAGATTCAATGCGCTCAAACGCTCTCCTATGGCTCAGTCATTGGCCTTGAACAAAAAGAAGAGGTGTTTGTTAACCTCTCTAAACCGGACTGACTGGTACCGCGTGCAGCCTCATGAATCAATTTACCTGAAGGAAGTAGCTGGACATCTGCCTCTGTTGAAAAGAATGAAGATCCTGGTTAGTTACTTCGCTTACGGTGATATTTGGTGGTTCTCTTGAGATATTGGAGTCACGGAGGTCGTTTTTTCGGAAGCAGTAGTTTCTGATCCGAAAGTTGTGTTTTCTCTACTGAAAGAGCAGTCATGTGCGAAGTTCCTGGTGTGGGTCCGATACTCTTCTTCTATGTATAGATTAGTCCATCACTTCATTCTGGTTTGGCACGCATGGCCGATCTAGGGTTTCACGAGAATTCCGAGTCGGTATGGGTCCGGTGATCGAGACTCAAACACCGAGCCTCACAGAACGGCTTTGAAGTGATCTGGAGGATGTGGCTGTTTTGAATTTCAAGGACATAATAGACAATATTCTTGGCTCAACTTGTATGCTCCCGTCAACAATCTATGCTCATTAGATTGAAACCAAGCTGGACTGAGGCCCTTGCGGCTTACAAGCGGCATAACCCGAATAGTCAACAAAAGTCACTAGTTCCAGTAATCATGGTGCTAATATATAGTGCACAGCTCAGTTGCCTCGGGTCAGAATACTTGATTGGCTGGTGCCTTGTTGGCAAGCTAAAACATCACGATTCTTTACGTTGATCCGCCCCGATGAAAGTGATCATCACCCTTCATCACCTACACCACATTTCTGAAAAAATGGAAGACGTCCCAAGTGATCGTGATGCTCCACTTCTCTGGGGAAGGCGGCCACCGGCCTGATCAACAGTACAATCCATCATCTACTTGCAATAAAGCGAAATACAAAGGTCAACTACACGAAGTGAGCAATCAGTGCACTACAGATAACAGCTCCTCAGATGTGTAGTACCACCGTGGACTCGTTTCATGGGGAGGTGGAGGTCGTCACCAGAGTCTTCGTTCCGATGTTCCAGTTGTAACCAATCCTCTTCCAAATGCCTGTCGGCTTTGTTTCGCCCATACCAACGGTAGTAGTTTCAATTTGGCTGAACGAGCTCGAAGTCTGGGCTTTGAAAGCGTAGGCGGGTTTGTTAAAGGTCCTCCAGAACGCCCAGCACTTCATGATGTCCTGGTTTGGAGTCGTCAGAAAGTTTAGAATTCCAGGAGTGCTTGTGTTCTCACCCTCTGAGTGCCAAACACAGAAAAAATAATCACACCCGCTGTGTGGCCAAGATTTGAATAGAATGATAGGCGATATGGGGGAGATGACTTACGGAGGGATAGACAGTATGAGACGAATATGTTGTCTGCACTGTTCGTCGCATAGGACCAGATATATAACCTGCGAAGGTGATGAATACCCCCCGACTTCTGGTAGCACAGTTACGCGTTGGGCAGAACACTTACGCGATGGCAAGAGAGGCAGCAACGGAAAGGGCTGTTACTCGGATGTAGATTGAGAAGATTTGATGAAGGTCAGTATTGCCTCCTCCCCTAAGCCTCGAATAATGTGTCTTGAGAAGGAATCCAACTTTCACTGATTCCGTATCCTTCTATGAACCTTGATTCGTTGATGGATGAAGCGGGGAGACTTACCGATGATGAAGATCCATGTAAACATTCCTACACCTATTATCGCGCCACCAACGTAGAGTCTACGCAAATTGCACGTTCAGGAACCTTTGCGTAGAGGAATAGACTCGGGCCCCATACCCGGTATGCGTCTTCGGCGTGCAATATAATTTGTATTGATTTAGGGTCGCATTGGGTCTTCTAGGGTCTAAGATCACAGTCTGAGTAGCAGAGATCAAGTTGCATGCGTTGTAAAAGAATGACCGTTGTCAACATACCAAGGCATTCAGAAGCAAAAAGGCGACAAAAGAAAGGAGGGGGACGAAGATCAACTATTCGGTATGGTTAGTGCCATCACAGTGGAAGGAAAATGTGTATTCACCAATAATTTAACGCGCTTCGGGAGGGCACGGCGTTCAGCCTCGTTTTCCTCCGCTTCGATCATGTATTTAAGTTCACAATAGAACTGAAGAGAATAAAGAATGAGCCACACGTTTCATCTTCAGACCCTAGAGTGCAGCTACACACAGTGATTATGAAGCAACCGAGAGCGACGACGGCCCTAAAAAGGAGAGGAAATTTAGGTTTGTTACTGCAAAACCTATGTGGAGCGAACCAGCCAGGGATAGAGTATAGAAGAACTGCTTGAAAGGTACACAAGCCAGCCGGGGGTCCCACGTTGGTTTGGTAACCCATGCCAATCTCGAGCATAATATCATATAGGAGGGCCGGCGCCAGGAGGCCATACCAAGTGGGCTGACGAGGAACGCGAGAAAGAATGGCGGTGCTCAGCACTAGCAACCCGAATAGAAAAGAAAATATAACGATGAAGTCAAAGCCAATAATTACACCTGAAGCCATGTCAAAGAAGAACAGAAGGGGCTTCAGAAAGAAAACGAAAAGAATAGATAAATGATACGGGAAGATAGTAAGGAGTGGCGTAGGTCAGAGATCAGAGGACAGAGATCCTCGTTGTACCGTGAGGCTTATATTAGCGCAGGAGTGGGAGTTGCGGCGATCTTACACTGCGCATGAGAGCTTGTGGGTCCCCGGTCCCGCACTGAGATCATGAGAAGTTCTTCGCCGGCGGTCAGGCCACCCAGTTATAAAGCCGTGCCTTTGTACTGGATCATGCTGATGAGATCCAACTCTTGACATATCTTGACATGATGTTGTATTTTTGTGGTGCGGGCTCCAACTACCTTGATTGATGTAGGAGAGATGATCAAAAAGTAGGTGAAACCATGAGCATCGATGAATAATTTGAATGGTAAGCCGCGATGTGGGAGGGAAGCGTTGGAATGGGAAACCAAGGATAGAGATGTTGATGTTGTGATGCCACATACAGGCACTGGGGGCTGCTGCTGGGAGCGCCTCCGAAGGACCAGGTCGTACATGGACATGTAAAAAAGATTATATGAGCAGGTATTGTAAGGGTCGATGGCGTAGTTGGTTATCGCATCTGTCTAACACCTTCTCCAGTTATTGGCTGGGTGATCACAGAAGGTCCTCAGTTCGAACCTGGGTCGACTCATTTTTGTACTCATCCAGTACATTTTACACCGCAGCCCTGGACAGTTGCATACGAGTAAAGGAGTACATTTTCTGGCTTGTAAGTATGGGCTTCACCAAGTTATATGGTCCGGCTGCAATGTTACTTGCTTCAGGCCTCGATAGCAAAGGGGCGAAGGGGCGCCAACGGGCGACATATAAATATTCTGCATGTACAGTCGGTATGGAGGTTCCCAGCTGGCGTTGCGCGAGTTACGCAGCTACCGTAGTAAGATATGTAGCGTGGGTCTTTGAACGAGATCTCAACCTGAGCCAGGGCTAGGGGACTTGAAGAATGTAAAGGGGACGATCGAGTTAGGCCTTTCGAATATTCGCATCCGAGTCACCACATCAAATACAGTCTATTATATCCGCTCACGATATATTGTAACGGCAACAGTCAAAATCATTGAAAGATATAACAAGGAGAGGAGAAAGTATGGTTCTCTGCTCGTAGTCGAGAACAGACGTTTAGACGTTGACGTTGATGGGTGTGCAGCCAATAACAACAGCACCGTCTATTGTGAAAAAGCTCAGCGTCAGCACAGTCGGGCCAGGGGGAGGGGATGATGGAACGTACTGAAGTTGTTACCCTCGCAACAAGCGGGTTGAGCATTGCTATGACATGGGCCATGAGTCGAATGTCTTGATTTCCTGAACGACGTCGTCTGCTTACCAGTTGGAGCCAGTGCCGGCGCCGATGAGAGCGGAGATGGGGTTGCACTGGAGACCGACGAGGATGTCTCCAACACCGAGAGCAGCGCCGACGGCGCCGAGTTGTTTTTGAGCCGCTTCGCTACTGCCCTTCTGAACGCTCTGGCCTGAAAAAGGAGAAAGTAGCATCGGGGGTGGAGATGAGATCCAAAAGGTACCCACAGCACTGCAATTTTCCGACGTTGCACTTGCTCTCAGTGCTCGTCTGAGCAAGGGCGACGGCAGCTAGGATGGCAACAACGGAGAACTTGGAGAACATGGTTGATTTATGTGAGTTAGAAGAGGTAGAAGAGGTTGCAAATGCACAGGAAGTTCTGGCTATGGAACTGAGGAAACAATCCGCTGAAAATTGCAGCGTTTTTATACCTCTCGAGGGTAAGGCTTCCCTGGTGTATAAACCGGATGTTTCCCATGGCGAGTCCGTTGGGCTCGAATGGTCCCAAGCTAGAAGGTTGGAGCGCTCAAGAAATTATGAGATCATATCGACGTTTGACGAACGCCATATCGTCAAGATCATTAGTCGAAGGATGTGGATATTATAACGATACCCAAAGAGGCTGCAAGACATAACGTACTCATCGTTATTTAGACTGCAGGCGCCACCAGAACATTGATAGAGAAGTCGAAAGTTTTCTTGCCGTTGGATAAATGTCGATGTGTGAACTTTTAGTCGGTGTTTTGGGCATTGGTGTGTTATGAGGCCGTAATACGTAGAGCCTTGAACCGAACAGCGGCTTCATTTTCGACGTGTTCTGGTCAAAACAGCAGAGTGGGTGGAGGAGATGGAGATAGAGCGCTCTTGAAGTAAACAATAGGAAAAATGTTGGAGTCTTGGAGTCACTGCCCTATGGTTCGAGGACGCGTAGAGCACCAATACCTCGAGGAAACTACTGCAAGAACATTGGAAAATGAGGGATCTTGACTTGATATGAAAAGCTCATCAGGCCGCTTCTCCGAACACATCTTCTGGTCACTCCCAGTAGAAGAAGTAGAGAGTATTTGTGGATCCGATTTACTTATCTGCGCCCAGACACTTCCACGTATAGTGGATCCTCGTAGCATGCGTTCCCGAAGAAATGTTATTTTGATTTAACATCCACGAGGCGCCAGTACCGAATATGCTAATAGCTGTCAGGTATTCTGGAACTGGCTTCTGAAGCGATTTTGCGCTTTAACACCGTCTCGAAGTAGATCTAGACGGCACAGATGGCCATTTGACAAACGCTCCCGGTATGCTGAAAGAAAGAAGGCGTTCGAAATCTTGAGGTTCGAATTTGCACGAGTAAATCGACGCCGTAAGACATACTTGCTAGGTGCGATACGTGACACGAGAACATGCCAGCCAAAACTCCGTTCCGCCGTCCTCACTCCAACCAAGAGGTCCCAAGTCGCACTCTGCGCAGGCCAGCAATTTCTTCCTAGAGCCTGATTACTTGTCGGGCAACCATCTTGTGACAAAGAGACTTCAATGTACTCACCTAAGTTACCTACCGGCTTTGAAAAGCCGATATTCTCGAAGGCCATAGGTGAAGGTGTGATCAGCCACCATTGGGTTGTCTCTCCAGGTGGAGGAAGCGGCGGCAGTAAAGGGTTGATGGGCACCTCAGGTGGTTGAAGCTAGTGGCGAAGAGGACGCAGAGATGAGGATCGCTCTCACAGCGGAGACTGAAACATGGATACTTGCCTGTTCACTTGCCTTCTCAACCCACTTCGCCACGCCTCCTTTCAGGATTATGCTCCCACATTCCGGCCGTGGACATAACAAGTCAAACTTATTTACTGATGTTCCTTGCGTAGTCTGTGCGATAACATCACCCAACCCGTTTTCAAACGAGGATAACAGTTTTCCAGTCGGCTTGTTCCTTGTCGATGAACCGCGCAACAACGCCTCCCAGAGTCCTGCAGGAATCTGCTGATCGCCTTGTTGTGCTGGTGGCATAGCACATACATCAGACGCCGAAATGGTCGATGCAGTAGTCGACGTAGTGGCCTCGCTTGGAGATGTTGTGGATGTGCCAGAGTTGTCTTTGAGATCCACGTGCAATTCGTACCAAGGCAACGATCCATGCACAACGTCACTCTTTCCAAGATTCTTGAACCCAGCGTTCTCATAGAACGATATAAGGTTGTCATGAGAGATTAGGACAATCCTCTCGTATGGAACTGATCCAGCTTCGGCGCGCGCTCGGAGACGCGAGACATATTCCTTCAAAAGTCTTGTCGCGATTCCTTTCCTTTGAAAGGACTTCTCTACGCAGATGGCATGAATACAGACGGTAGACGCGCCTGGTACATGCACGGACATGGAGTCGTGCGTGAGAGTTTCGGAAGGAGAGAGCGTTGAGCATATATATCCAATAATCTTGCGATTGCCGCTCTCCTGAGGTATGAACGCGCCAAGGAAAAGGTCAGGAGCATGTTCTTGACGATACCTGTTTGAAGCCATGTTGTAAGTGGTGATATGTACATCACTTAATGTAGTACCCCCCTGAACTTTTCCAAACTCGCAGCTTCGTCCGGTGGGAATCCTGTCGCATGCATGAGCAGCTAGTCCTTATCTGCTTGTCCATTGGGGGAGCTGCTGACCTTGCTGCTCAATAACGAGCGCGTCAGGAATTTCTTCGGCTTTCACCAAATCGAATATTAAGTCCGTGGGTGCAGACATCGCGTAGATGATGATGGGATCGTGACAAAGTGAGGATACGCGCCCTATTTGGCATGGCGTCTTTGATCATCTCGGCACTTATGTGCGAAAACAGTAAAGAACGCTGAAAGTGCAACTGCCCCTTGCTAATAGGCCGTTACGCATACATACTCAAATACACTAACACCCGTACATATTATACAAATCCAACCGCTCCTCAGAAGCGAGTAATTGTCTTACTCAGCCCGGGTGCAGTAGTCAGACCAGCCAACATCTTTCCAGCATACACAATTTGAATCTTCCTCGGCACGGCCTGCTTATCAACTCTGAATACAACTTCAGTGGGCTTTCCTTGGTTCCAAGCAAGGTCCATCGAGATGCCTCCACGTACACGAGCACCTCTGAGGGATCCCTTTGACCACTGTGAAGGAAGAGCCGGGAGGAGGGTGATTGTCAATGGGGTGGAAAGCGTCGGAACATCGGGTGCTTGGAGGAGAGCGTTCTGGAAGATCAAAGTAGTGTTATCTGTGCATGTACGCAAGAATCGAAGTGGTTGGGACAGACCATCACGGCAGAAGGATACGCGAGGTTGGCGTCGATCTGGAAAATCGGGTTCGGGTCGAAGGGGTTGTACATCGAGAACAAGTTAGCGGCAAAGTTCCTCTCGATGCAATACTGCGGAAATATCACGTCAATGTCCCCTTCCAGCCTTGCACTCAAAACTCGACAAATCAACATACCGTAAGAATGTGATAGAACGTCTCTGCATCCCCAAGCTGAGCATACGCAGCTGCACGCCACGCCTTCTCCCAACCCGAATCCGCATCCGGACCCGTCCCATTCCCTCTATGCATCAAGCTCGTCCGCGCAGCATCGAGGACCTGTTGCTTCGTATACGTCGTTTTCTGACCGTTTATCACGACGGGCCCCTGAAAGGTAGGATCGTACGATACAACGGCATAACCAGGGAAGAGGCCAATGAGATGCGATAGGTGGCGGTGGGTATCTGAAGGTGAGTCCTGGTCGACTTTCCACTCTTGTAATTGACCCCAGGAACCTATGTGTAGGCCTTTGTCAAGCTTGGCGCGCGCAGCACGGATGTCGTCGAGGAATTTGATATCAGTATCTCCGGAAGCTGCGAAGCCTTTCTCTACAGCGTTGAACAATTGCCAGATGATTTGCTGGGCGTGTGCGCATCCTGCCAGGTTGAGCATAAAGGTATCACTGACTGGACGAGTGTTGTCATACCGAAAGTAATTGGCGTCTGTTCAGGCGAGTTGCAGGGACTGACGACCAAGGTGGAGTCATTGAAGTGTTGGTCTTCAACAAGGTTGTCAAGGTGGAAGGAGGCAACGCCCTGATTTCAAAATGAAACCCTCTGTTGGAGAGGGTTTTTGCGATGAAGCTTACCTTGAGCAGGGGCCAGCCCGTAGACTTCCACCAGGCAACGTCATTAGTGTAATCAAAGTAATCCCACACATGAATCATCTGACGACGGATCAACATTAGCCCCCTATTTAATACGCCTCACAACGCACCATCCAGACATTAGACTCTGGTTAAAGATGATTCATCAGCGGCATTGTCAATATCTACGGAAATGGCCATACCAGGGTAATCAGCCCACTGTGCAGAATTTCCACCATCGAATCCTTTCATACCCGAATGTCCGAAAATCTGACCAAGTCGCTGAGCATGTGCGAAGTTCGATGTTTTTTAGGTCAGACTTACGTTCATCTACGGCAATGTCAGCAAACATATACTCAGCACTGGGTTGTTACCTTACCTCGTTATGAACAACCCATCCTCGTGTAATATTGTAAAGCACCTCGGCCGTGTAAGCTCCTCTAGGAGCCCAATTTTTCTGGTCACAGAGGCGCTCGGTTAATAGTCTTCCAAAATAAACAACTCAAGTGCGTAATCTGTACCAGAAGGTAATTAAACATCGGCTTGGACACATCCAGGTTAGTCATATCTGCAGGCCAATAGTTCATCTGAATATTAATGTTCGCATCTGCCAGCGATCATCGAAGCCACAAGGTCGAAATCAGTGCCAAGATGAAGTCATTTCAAAAACATGAACTTACGATAGTCTACATTCCATACCAATCATTTAAGTACCAAGTCGGAATGAAACAAGCTCTCAGTTCCAGATATGATTCAAACAGCCGACAGGTAAAACTCACCAGCAGACCACGCATTTCCGATTTCGTTCGCCCACTTCCCCTGCAAATTTGCCGGTAGCACACCCCTCGCACTACTCGCAAGCAAGTATCTCCCATAATTAAACAATAACCACTCAATATACACGTTCCCAGCCAAGTTGTCCACGGCATCGATTTGGTACTTATCCACCAACACGTCCGTAGGCATGTCCAGTTGTGCTGTCTGTCCAAGGTCCAATGCAAAAGGTGCAGTAGTGAAAGCCTTGTAATCATCAACATGCTGCGCGAGAATGCTAGCGAAAGATGCGGATGACATTGCGTGTTTGGCAAGGAGAGACGCCAGGGTATCATGTGGATCCGGCCCACGGAAGGAGAATCCGGACTCCGCGTCTCCTGCATCGAGATTAAAGTTGGTATCGCCGACCCAGGTTACCCATGCCTCCTTTGCTACACCAGTAACCTCGATAGTGGCGTTCGGTGGCGAACCAGCGGTTGTCGGGAATTGTATACAGCGAACAGTACCGCCGGGTGCGTTCGCGCGCGCGAGAAACTCGTACAGCATACTCGAAGCCGAGACGAAACCACGGACCTGAAGGGTATTCGAGTTTAAACAAGTAATATTCGGCGCGGGGAGGCCATCCTCAAGGGCGGAAGAGAAGGCATAGGTGAGAGCGGGAAGGGTTCGTGCGCCAGATAGTATGGAAGATGTGATGTTGATGTGCTGTGTGCAAGCTCGGGTAGGGTGAGAACAGAAGAGTGTCCTATCGTTAGGTCAAAGGGAGGATTTCCTAAACAAGGCGACTGCTTATTACCGTTGATATACCGCCCCATCCTGAGTCCAAACAGTCCTGGCGACGGCCTGGTCAAGGTCAAGGTACCGCCCATAGTTTGTTACAGCGCCAGTCGAGTTGATATTGGAAATAAGGTATCCTACTCCGGCATAGGATCCTGTGGCTATATTTAGCACGCCCGTACGGAAGGGGGACAGGACAACACAAAACAAGGATAGTCTCCTATAGACGTACCATATTGTCCTGCATCCGTTGTGAGGATGGTAATATCTGAGTGTGTTGTCAGTGCCGGGGCCCTTGCCCAAAGAGTGAAAGGTGCATACTATCAATATCGCCAGTTGGACTCTGGAAAATCCTCTGGCGGATATCTTTCATAGCCTGAGCCATAGCATCTCGTTCAGACGCTTGCTTGTTACCGCCATTATAATTCTGGAATGTCAAAAGAATGAGGGTGAATCCAAGGCACCGGACAATGAATGTACAGGGTCAGCGAAAGGACCGCCAGACCACAGGGACTCAATGTTAAGTTGAACAGTCTCCTGAGTCGTTCCTCCAGGTGTTGTTGCTATAGTTTGCATCGTGAGTATCATTCAGGAGACAACGGTGAGTTACATGCCTGCAAGGTAGCCATTGCCAACTGGAAGCCACTCCCTGGACCAGACGAGGCCAGGTTTAGTGTACCAGAGGCCATTTCCAGAAGAAGGGAAGCCTGGAGGGGCACCCCGAGCTACAAGTAGGAAATGCAGCAGAGCCAAAAGGCAACGATGAATCCACATCCTCAACGTCGCCAGTAAGGCGGACAGAGAGGGAAGGGAAGAGTAGAGCAGCAGAAAGTCGATGTGATCCATATGGTCGCGTATATATTATTGTAACACGTCTTGTTGGTTGGAAGAATCGCGGACACATCGAGTCCGCTATGGTATTCGTGTAGACACGCAGCTGCGAAGAAGTAGCGCTGGGACAGGCAAGCACATGGCACATGACCTCGGATCCCTGCAGCCGCCCTCTATTTCGGACCAGCCGGTAACAAGGTGCCAAGGCTGCTAAACAGTGCTACATTCAACGGTTGTAGCGGACAGAATGCACAACTGAGCTGATCCGCACAGAAAGCATCAGACAAGAGCTGAGGAGATAACCAAGCATAAAGTCCGAAGTTGGACAAACCTGGCAGTCACCACGTTCTCACGACCCGTGTTCTAGCCTGGTACACATTCTGCGATTCCGCTATGGGCTCTCTCGCTACTCGAAACGCCCCCTGTTTCGAAAACCGTTGCTTTCTCGGCCAAGGGACGGCTTTTTCTCGGAATCGTACTCACGGCTGGTGACTCCGCCCTCACACGCACTCGCGGTCCGCATCTTCTCTACGGCAATAGAAAGCCCGTAACTATCGCTTAGGAGGTCTTACTGCCTTGTTGCCGACCTAGTAGGAGTCTTCATGTCACGTTGTCTGAAGAGAGATTATTCTGGAAATTGACTCGCAATCGCAAGGATGGTGGACAATCACGCTATTGATGCAAGTCAGGGTGTACACTTCAGTTTACCTCCGTCTCCAAATCTAGTATCAGACGGATTCTGGAACGCAGTCGAACTCGAACCGAGTGGCAACTTCTCAGTGGTGAAAAACCTCTGTGCGCTGCGCAGATCCGGGTAGTGAGCTAGCTTGGGTGTTTTTCATCGACAAATCTCGACTGCTTGTTCCGGCGACTTGGACAATAACTACATAGGAAGAACATGATCGAAAAAATAAGAAGGAACCCCTACTCTCTCCTCCTCTAATCTTTCGGGGTCTCGAGTATGGCAACTGCGAAAACGACATCAATCCCAGGAACGAAACTCCAAAACCGATCATGACATATGCTTCGAAGTCACCCGGGGCCATCAACAAACCCAGGAAGACGCTCCAAAAATGACATACTCAACACAATTTAACTGCATCAAAAGCGACGGTGGCATACAACTCTAAGGCAACGTCATGCCCGGACCATTGACCCAGAGACGAACTACTCGCTAACGGTCAATACCATTCTTCCCAACTGACCAACCAGCACAAGACTGGACCGAGGGGGTTTGTGTAGCTACTTCATGGTATGCCGAGGCCCACACCGATAGGGGTAACGCCCACGTGTGGATACGCAACTAGGAGAGGACAGGTTTTCGACTCTTGGGCCTTGCTTACGGCGCATGAGTGGGTGAGAGTGTACTGAGCATTGAGTGATACGGGGGAGTGTATAACTTCAAAGGGGTTGATGTGAATCGGTTGGCGGTTATCCCGGAACGTGTGAGTGCCTTCCACTTATAGAGAGAAGCGCTGGTTTGCCCGCACTCTTCCACGACGCGTCCTTCCTTCAAAATAGACTTCGGCTGTACAAAATTAGAGTGCCCAACCGGACCTCCATGCAGGGCTCGAGTCATATGGATTTCGTGGCTTCTAGGTTCCGAACTCACTGAACAGAAGCTTGCGCTTGCGAGTCTTCAACATATATACGAGTCAAGGGCGTCTGGTTACGAGGACGTTGGACACAGTTGCTAGCGGGGAACTTCTACCACCCACAAAAATCGGAGACAGTCGACCGTTCTTCCGTGCTTCATAGCATCTTGCAATGCCGGCCATCTCCAAACCAAAGGGCGACACTCGAGTCCTCGTCACCGGGGTGAACGGATTTATTGCAATGTGGATTGTCCACTACCTTCTGGAACAGGGTTACATAGTTC
>JAEUWS010000410.1:0-17316 GCA_018524945.1 Podaxis sp. C-F-92630
CGAAAGGAGTGGACGAATCCAGATGACAGTGTAATGGTCAAGGGACAAACGAAGCTACCAAAATGGGCGGCGATCACGAAAGGCGGATCTTGGGAAGTCGAAAAGCGAGCCTAAAAGGAGTATACCTATACAGAAATATTACAAGGGCAGTTGATCATAAGGTGTGGTCAGGGAAAGTGTGGAGGTCGGTATACGAACGACAAGGCCAAACTAGGAGCGGTGAAAAGGAAGTGTCGCAGAAACGGACAACCAAAACGAGCGAGGTAGGTGAAAGAATGTCCTCTACACGGTGAAGGTTCCCAAAAGCGGTGCTGTCTCCTCATCTTCCGTCTCATGCTCCTCAACAGACTGGGGGATACTATCGCCCTTCCTCCCTGCACGACTTTCCTCAAGTGGAAGGTCCACTTCTATCAGAGACATTCGGCGACTAGAGATGGTGTCTGCGGTTTGGTCATCGGGGCTTGGAGGAGTATAGAGTGGTAGCGGTACAGAGTAGTCGACTTTTCTTTCGCCGTTTGCGTCATATAGCTGTGAGTAGACAGGTAGAGAGGGAGCGTAAGGTTCCACAACAGGCAAACTCGGTGTGATCCAGTCTTGAGAGGCACTCCTTCGAGAAATAGACGGGGGGAAAGCGGGTTGAGGTGGAGGAGGGGCAACCTTCCCGAATGTAATGGGAACGACAAAATTCAGCTTTTCCCGCGCAACTTCGTCAGAGTCAGGGAATGTGTATGAACAAGTGATATCCACGGTAGCTTCGTGGTACACATCGTAAAGAGCCGTCGAAGCCGTAGGCCGAAGAACCGCAGGAATTTCCCAATCATCGTCAACTGTCACTGTCGTGGCGAACGGAACATTCAACTCCAGGTTGTACCATCTGACTTGACCCCTGGACTGGTCGAGGGAGCCCTCGTCAACGAAAATACGGTTTTTGTTTTCGTCAAATTTGAAGTGACCACTCTCATGTGCAGAAATCAGTGAGAACGTCCTCGTACCCGAGCCACAACGGTCAGGCAAGGGGATAATACCAGCTTCGTAAACAGTAGCAATATGGGATGATTCAAAAAGCGGTTCGTTTGGTGGCTGCCGTTCCGGAGGGGGCAGAGGATATCGGTTCTGGTAATTTGTCGAAGGTCGATTTCTTTATCTACTGTCAGCAACAAGTCGATCCCCGAGCTACGACATACTCACCGGCACTTCTCAACCTGACGCAAACTGAGAAGAACATCCAATACTCGAATCCTTTCACGTTCCTCTTGCTCCAACCCATCCGTTCTCATCTTCAGCGTCACCGTCATATTCTTCTCACCCATATCCGCAAACTCTGGCACAGACAAAATCGCCTGAATCTTCGCTAGCACCTCTGGCGGAATCCTCCTCTTTCCATTCTCGCCATCCTTGGCCGAAATATTCGGGCTATTCACCAAATAGTTGATAGTGCCAATAGCGGGCGGATCTGGAGAGGGTGGAGCCACAAAGCGCCGAAGCTCAACGGCATGTCGTGCTCGAACCGTCTTAGTGCTTGACCGGAAGGGTGCGCATAGCGTTACAAGGGCCCAAGAATGACTTCTGCTTTCGTCTAGGTCCGTCAATTTGGCTGTGGCGTAGAGACTATAGCGGACTCCAAGCTCCTCGTCGCCAAACTCTGACGTCGCAGGTAACCACCCAGGGACGGTAATATTAAATATAATGTTCCAAACGCCTGGGAGTGATGATGACAGTATGAGATAAGATGCCCGCACGGCTTATGGCATAATTGACACATACAAGGTTCTTTGGAATCTTCGTGGCCTTCATTTGAGAGTTCCAGAGCGTCTTGGGAAGGAGCCAGCTCACGAGTGATTGAACATAGGCGGACGGCAGAGTAACCAACGGAGGGCATGAAAATCTCAGACTGGCCCTCAAATGTCAAAGAGAGAGATCGCAGCAAAAAGCGTGCTGTCCGTCGACGGTCGAAGAAGGAAGAGGAGGACGAAAGAGAAATAGCGACATGGCCAGACAGCGAGTACGCGGACCTGTGTCTTTCATCAGTACTGATAAAAGGGGCGTCACCCGAACCATGGTTGCTCACGCTGTGTCCGGCTCGCCGTACATGTCGAGGTGGTTAGCATAAGTGTGTATCGAGAGAGAGAGAGACATTGGAAGGAGGTGGCTGAGATTGAAAGACGAGAAAGGAGTTATATAGCAAAGGAAGGAACCAAAAAGGAACAAAAGACTACAAGGGGCATAAATGAGTGCTTGCAGGGGCGGGCCATGACGGAATGGCGAATTGGCGATCGTGGGCAGATCTGAGACCGTGTCCTTATACGGAAGGCGCGGTCAAACCGATCTTGGATTTCCTCTTGTGACAAATGCAAACGTCCATTGTTCTGTGTTTATCAGGCAAAAACCTTTGACACTGCAAGTTCGTTCTCCTCCAGCCGACGCATCTCCTTCCGCCTCTGCTGCTCTTCCTCCGCATCCTTCCGGTAGTTATACTTCCCTCCCTTCTCCCGCCGACGCAGTGACCGCACCGCCGCAGGCGATATGAATTCTGCCGCGTAATACGCCTGAGTCACTTTTCTCTAAACAGAAAGGAGCACACTTACCAGGGTTGGAATACACCGTCGCACCATTGAATGCACCTTCGAATATCCGGATAGGAGTCAACACAAAGCGCGGTCCGATTTCGACGAGGGACATCTGCGGGGGTCCATTAGGCTGCAGTGGGTCCTTTTCAACGATCTATATGGTAGTCACGAAGTCAGCGCATATCACTCAACGAACAATGCAACTCGGGATCCTGGCTACGAACCTGGAAATTCCGGAACCAGATCCTCGAGTCAAGTAACGAGAATGTGAGAATATGATCGACAAATGGCTTCGCCTTCCTAGCTGTCGGTGGTACGCCAAAGATCTAATCAAATACAAGACCCCCCATTGTCGTCAGATGGAGAAATCTAGCGCGGGTAGTGCATGTCACTCACATGCGTAAAGAGTTCTTTTACCAAACGTCCCCATTCTGTCTCATCAAATGCCTTGTCAAAACTGACCAGGCCGCGGCTTCCCTTCAAACAGTTCCCCGTCATCTTCAGCTCGTCCATTGTGTGTACGTTTTGTACGTGCATCTTCACACTCGGGCCGTTCGGTGTTTTTGCCGCCCACAAATACAAATCTTCGTGTCGCCTTGCTTCAAAATACAACGTATTATTACAATTGTTGAGGTCCGCCAGCTCGGGGAGCAAGTGTAGATGATTTTTAGAATCGAGTTTTGAGTCTAGTAGTTTCTGTTAGCAACAATCACTTCTCTGTAGTAACGAACTACACACCTTTCTTTACATGCGGCAGCAAGGCCTCCAAGTCATTCATGAGGTGCCTCATCCTGTGTGTGACCCCCCTCGACGACAGCAGCAACACCCTCTGTTTGTTCTTCAACTTTTTAGGAGCAGGCTGTTCTTCATCCACGTCCGTGTCATCAGCCTTCCTCTTTCCCTTATTCTTCGCCTCTGCTTTTGCAGCATTCGCTTTTTGTGTTTTCAACACCGAAGCCATTTCGTGTAGGAGGTATGTGCAAGGTGAATGCACTGATACCACCCAAAACTTTTCAAATCACGCTTATATAATCATTCCAATTCGTGTGTCATGCATTCATGATTGCGGAGAACCCGACATATGAAGCTACTAGCGACGAGTGGGACCTTCCTGGAGCAACTAACTAGATCGCCTAACACGATAAGGGAACCATGAACGAAAAACCATCAAAGTAAACATGCTAGAACTATGAATACATAGCAACACGCAGTCCACTTCCAAGATGTGTTGGGCGTGCTACAGGGTACATCAATAAAACGAGCAACGACAAAGCATGGCCATGAGCGCATCCATTCTCTTTCTTCGAGCGAGGATGTTCAACAACGGAGGCACAGTCATTCAACTCGGAGATGAGGATGCTTGTTGTTGAGCTCGAAGTTGTTTTTGCTTCTCTTGCTCGAGCCGCTAAAAATATCGCGTAAGAACAAAAGTCAGCGAACAAACATGAAACCACTTACGTGGTACAGGAGCTGAACCGCCATTTGGATGTTGGCCGGCTGACCCGTAATAACCACCAGACGTTCTCCCTCGCTTCCTCCTGGCGCTCCATTTGGCCCGACACCTGTCGCACCCGGCTCCATGATCTTAATCTGACTTGCACTCATGTGCCTAATTTCGTTGATTTTGCTTCCTCCTTTTCCAATGATGCATCCAACCAGGTCGTTAGGGATATATATCTGTTGTGTTTGCAGCTGCTGAGGGGGGTTGTGAGGTGGTCCATAAGGATGCGGGGCGTAGCCAGGGACGTAGGACGAGCCACCTTGGGTAGGTCGACGGGAGTGGCTGGAAGGGCGGTAGGAGGAGTGGGAAGAGGATGGCATACGTTCCTGTGCTTCGATCAAAATAGTACCGATATAATAGGTAGCGATGTGGATGGCATCAGCAACACCGGCGACGCTAAGAACGCGCTATTCTCATCATTAGCAACCAACCCAGAGCGACAGGATAGTGTTTTACCTCGGTCGAGCCTGGCAGCATTCCTTCACTCGCATTCAACCTTGCGCCACTAGCATCTTGAATCTCCTTGATCTTGGAACCTCCTTTTCCAATGACAGACCCCATCCGAGAGTTAGGGATCATGAATTTGATGGTGACAGCGCGACTGCCCGGCACCGAGGGTACATCAAAGGGTTCGTCATTGATTCTCCGCACGATGAGACCAAAAGCCTGTCAAAGTAAGACGTCTCAATCCGGAACAAAGCCCCCCTCTAGGAGATTCTCACCTTGGACACCGCGTCCAACGGCCCGCTAACATTGAGGATCCGCTCGGGGTTTCCAGGAATACTCTCAGAAACCATCACTCGAGCGCCGCTCTTTTCCCTAATCTCGTTGACATGAGAACCGCCCTTGCCAATGATGATGGAAGCATCTTGAGTCACAATCAAACAACGCATATGGATATTGGCGGAAGGTGGCACTGTCGGCGCAGCGGTCGAAGATGAAGCTTCGCCAGAGGAAGAGGCGGCATTGGTCTCCCCTAGGCCAGAGGATCTGCCACTATCCTCTTTCTGCTTGTCTGAGCGGTTGGATCCTGGAGTGGAGGCAGCGTTGTCATCTGCTGCAGAGGCGTTCTTTGAGGAGGCATCAGAGGTCATGTTGATGCGTTCGGCAGCTGGTTGAGTCGCAGAGCCGGTGCCGTTGGCGGAAGAGGCATCCGAGGGAGCTGCGCCCGTGTTGGCGCGCTTGTACTGCTTCTGGTCACTGTCGGAAGGGGAACGAGACCTCTTGCGATTTGTGTCAGCGTCTGGCATGGCCAATTCAGTTTATACGAAGGGTTTTAGGAACAGATTTGGATTGGGGTTTGGGACCGGGTATGGGATGGGATTGAGGTGATTTGTGGATAGTAAAGAGTTCTGATGGACATGAATGTGGGGAATGTAAGGGGGGTGCGAGGATGGCGGGAGGGGCATAGTACGGCGAGGAGACGTACCTGGGGGAGAGCCTGAGGGGGATGGGTGCGGGAGGAGACAGTCAAGAATGTGGTGAGAGGTGACAACCGACAAGGTCCACAGCTTATGTCGCGCTCCTATGCCTATTGCCAAACATACGTATACATTCTCACCCCTACTGCTCTATTCTGACTTGTGATACAATGTACTCTAAAAATGTCTTCCACTCGGCTTCCCAAGGAACTCGTGCTTGTTCTTTCTGTTCTGCTTCCATGCTCGAAAACTTCACACATTAGATAGCGCTTCACAACCCGATATTTCCAGCTCACCTCTATACTATCTCGGGCTAGCGCACCAAGCGTGCTTAACCCTGTGATTTCGCTAGCAACCAGAACCTGGTTCGATCGCGCCGTAACATGAGTCTCTGACTACTGAGATGACCACCAGACTCACCTGGAAGAAATCATACGTAAGACCCATGTTACCAAATACCGACGGGTCGTCCGAACAAAGTGCCACGGGGACCCCATTGTTCAGCATGACCGGAAGAGGGTGCATGGGCATTGACGATGTCAAACGCTGTCAGTTGCATGACAGCATGAACATTTGACAAGGACACAGATACCGGATTCATACATACCAATATCTCATTCCTGGCGAAATGAATGAACATGAGGCAATGTAAAAAGTCGTCTGACGACATGAATTACGCACGAGATGGGGCAGACCTCAATGGCAATGTTGCGTTCCCGACACATTTCTATGAGTTTCGGGTGCTTCACAATTGAAAACCTAATCAGACATTCTGGGTGTCAAAATTTTCTCGCAAATAGGATGGGAATGCTTCTGACCCATGGCCAATTCGTTTGGTGCCTAGAAGTATCGCATCATACAAATTGTTATCGGCCGAGCTGCCATCACCAAGCGTCTCTCCAGCATGTAGAATGAATGGAATGTCAATGCCTTCTTCGGCCTGTCGCTTACGGAACTGGAGCAGAGGTTCCATATAGTCGATGATCGGGGGCAACTCGTTTTCATCGCCAACTAGGTCGAAACCTTGGGTGATTTTCAGCAGATGATGACCGCCGAGTGGAACAGGCTTACCTGCAATCAAATGGGGGAACTCCTTTTTGAGGGCGATACAATCTTCGAGATACCAGTTCAGCTCGTCCGGCGTAATCACTTTAACGGTTGAGTAGATGATCTGCTTCGAGGTGAGTATTCAAAGTGAGTGGGGACAGAAATGTCTCACCCGGGCCCCGATGAACTTGTTTTCCTGGCCTCGTTGCCTTAGTTCTTCTTTGACCTCCCGAAGTACTTCTTCAAAAATCAAAACCACCCCCCGATGCGTCACGTTTTCTTTGCCGTCCGCACCGATCATTAATCTGCAGGAGGGGAGCTTGAGATAGGGGTTACACATAGGATGGATACCCGGCACCCACTTTTGAAGGAAGTTGACTCTCGGCTCTGCGTATAGAATGCCATCTTCTATCGAACTCAGGAAGAACAGGCGGATATATTGTCGGAAAATCGGCATAAAGTGTGTTAGTCCCTGTTGAGAGAATGTCAGACTGAGAAGGAAGTCACCGATGAAGCAACCTACAACAGCGACATGGAACGTAGATGTGAACTTGCGCCATATCTATCAATAAGATATCGTCCCGGTGTTAGCGAAGCCGTCAAGGATCCGAAGTGGACAGGGGTACCTTGTAAACGGTGTTATGAGTTCCATATGCTTCGGCAGGGCGAATCGTCAGCGAGTCAAGCACCCATTTATCGAAGCCCTTCGGACCACCCAAGGATGGATCAAACGTCTCCCTAGCTCGGGAGATGTTGATCCACGTATTTGGAACGTAAGTACTCGATGCCAGACTTGCCCCATTCAAGTTGTAAGACTCGGAAGGCAATGCTCGGAACTCGGGCAATATGGAATCAATGTTCCCTGCAGCAAGCGGCTCCGGGACACGAACATGAACGGCAGGCTCCTTCAACGCGAGCTCGAGGAGAATAGAAGCATTGACAGTAGCATCGAGGTGTGCGTGAAGGAGGGCGCCCTTAGGCATCTGTAGATCGCGTTGGGGGTTAGTCTCCCGCGTACTCTGAAGCTAGATCGGGTGACCTTGCTTAAAATCCCAAAGATCTGTGTCCTTTCGATAATGTTCTTGCCTGCCTCAGACAGCATTAGTGATGTAACGGTTGCAAACGTGGATGCGCGTAGGCTTGCACGCACCAGTCAAGAACTCCATCCCTGGGAATGGGTGAAGGACCTCTGGATGATCCTCTTTCCATATAGTCGCTGCCTCCTTGGCCCGGACATTGTGCACAATTTCGTCTGCTTTAACCTCGAGCGATGAGCGAAGCTGAGCAGTCATATACTCTCGCCGCAAGCTCCGGTCATCCTTCATTAACGCATCGCGTTGCTTCAGGTAGTCTTCCAAGCTCGAGAACGACGCCATCGTAATGTGTCAAGACAGTGAAGGATAAAAAGGTGACTTATGTGCATGCGAATCAGAACAAACAGATGGGTTTCGCGGCCCCGGAGATATTCTTGGTCCCATATGGAAGGTAAAAGCTGCGCCATGTGGGTTGCCACCAAGACGCGTCAGAAAATATTGATGGTTCGTGGGACCTAGAGGGACCTTGGACTACGGTAGACTATGGTGGAGATTGCGGTGAGGGGCGGTGAGAAACAGCTTGAAGTTGAATTAGGAGCTTGTCTCTTTGGCCCCATGGTCCTTGAACATCACCGGCACCACCCGCTGAATCGCCTACCGATGATCTGTGTATCCCAATTCATACACTGCTATACCTAGAGTCGAGTCGAATGCTCTCCAGTTTCTGGAGTTGTTGCAGCAGAATGTCAGCGTCCCGTGACCGTGTTTTGGAGAGGATCTTGTCACGTCGTTCTAGAAATATGGGGTACTACTAGTATCCTGCTATCCGTGGTCTGTTCATCCTTATTCTGTGTCCTGACTTTCTATACTTATAAGCTTTCTCATAGGTCCTAGTCTCTGATCCCAACAGATGCTCTTACACTTGCCGTAAGAATACGCATTGTGATCTCGTTCTTTTCATAAGTGCTACACCCCCGTCGCTATGCCTCCTCAAACGCAAGAATATCCTAATGATAACTCCGAACTTCCAAGCGTCACAACAGCTGTCCTACAGGGCCACGTGGACGAGGTATGGAATTTACAATGGAGTCATAACGGGACGTACTTGGCGACTTGTGGGAAAGACAACACTGCTGTCATATGGGAAACAGGGGTATATTATCTCTTCCTCGCCTTTATATGAGCGTCCATATCAACCGTCTGGATAGCATTCGGTGGGAAATGCGGATTCTATCCCAGAATGGTCGACGTTTCAGATACTGCGACTCGGGGATCATCCACGCCATGTCGGATGTCTCGCTTGGTCACCCGACGATTCGATCCTGCTGACGAGCACAGAACCCCTAATCAAGATGTGGAATGTCCAGGTCATTTACACGTCTGTACAGTTCCTGCAAGTTGTTGATCGATCTTGACAGAACGGCGTCTGTATCAAAACTCTAGCCGAACACGACGAGACCGTTTCTGCATTGACATGGCTTTCTAATGGTTCTGGTTTCATATCAGGTTCCCCTGATGGCAGAATCGTTCGCTGGGTGAAACATTGGTCATTTCCGCCAATATCTGGGCCTCCTTACATTACATCCCAGACTACCAGCGGTGACTTACACGAGACATGGGAGATGGGACCATTTCGAATAGCAGACCTCACAATCACTCCTGATTGTACGCGTTTTGTTGCGATTGGGTTCAATTTCATCTGGCAGCTACAAGGCAACGACACCATGAGGGTTTGCAACAACACCATGATGATTCACGATTTAACAACGAACCAGGCTGAGCGGCGCATGCATCCTTGACCAACACAACTTAGTGATAGGATGACCGGTAGTCGGGTCTGCTTTATCCTTAGGATTGTCACGTTGGAAGACCATGCCCTTAGCATTACGAGCCCGCAAGACTCGAGGTATGTCTTGATCAACGTCGGACCGAAAGTGAGTTGATCTTTGTTATCCTTCTATCGCTACTGTTCTCAAATGAGTTTCGACTCGATGTCTGCCATTAAAGGTCTACCTTTGGGATCTACACGTGGGTCGCGTTGCTTGTGAGTACACCGGGCCTAAGCAGTCGCGACAAGTCGTCCGAAGTTGCTTCGGTGGAAAAGGCGAGAAATATGTCGTCAGTGGAAGTGAAGGTAAGCTTCGTCCAACTTTGCCTTTCCATTCTGAATGCAGGTATGATCCTTTCCATCGAATATTTAGATGGTAGGGTGTACGTTTGGGATCGGAAGACTGGTGTACTGTTAAAGGAGCTAATAGGACACGGCGAGGGGAATGTAAATTCCGTCGCATGGCACCCGAGGAATGAGTGGGTGTTCGCCTCGTGCTCAGACGATAATACCGTACGAATATGGGAGGCGCCAATGACTCTGGAGGACGGCGCGTAGCAGCGGTGCTCTGAAAGGCCTTGGTGCGGTCCCCACAACAGGAGAACTAGTCACCCAGTACTGAATTTCAACACGGAGTCTGGGTTATTGTAGCGTATTCCTGCGTGCAACAAGAAACAAAGACGAGCTTTGCAACCTCGATGGGGCTACAACTATTTTGCATCGCACTCAGACTCGCCGGAAAGCCATACATCATCCTTCTTTTTATATGACCAGACGATACTTGGGCATTCAACAAGAACAAGACCACGAAACTTAGCTCCTCCTGAGCCGAAACCCACTTCTCGCCAGCCCCAGTCACTCACCACTACGGGCGAGCAGCATCACAAAGGCCATATCAGGCATTAATGACCATAGAAAGATTGGCACTGGGGTCTCGATCAGGATTCGCAGATTGTCTGAAGGCTCTGCTAACAAAAGGGGTGGGTCTGTTGCTCTTGGTGAAGTTTTCGACGCTTCCGGAGACTCGGACACATATTCATTTCCCCTCTGTGTCAGAACCATAACGAGTAGCACTTGTGCTTCCTGGCTAGATTCCAAGTCAGCACTTCCCCATGCTCAATTTTTCTTGACTTCAATGCTACATCAAGCCAAACAAGCATTCAACTGCTATGTTCACCCCTCCACTGATGCTTTCCCAGTGCTCTTGTTTTCTCACTCAAAAAATGTCATACTGATGAGGGAAGAATGATGTTGCTACTACACAAGCATAGCATCAGTGGAGAGTAAACCAGTTACTCACAATCTGAGTGAACAGGGAAAATAGGGAAGTATTCTTCAGGACCTGGAAAAGGATGATCTTCAGGATTCTGAAAGTAGATACTGAGTTGGTGATAGCAAGGTATGTTGAGAGTTGAGTGGTAAAGCAAGTATTAGATGAGGAATTGAAACTCCAGTGAAGTAAGTATGCTACTACATGAGTGTTTAAATACTGTAGCTACCTCTGGAGATTGGGCATAGGGTACTGTAAATGTACAGTAAGCATAAATGTGCATACATTGGTGTAAAAGTCATATGAACATCCATAAAATGAAGAACATGACTCTACTGAATGTATCAGGAGTCATTTAAGGCAAAGAACATTTCTACAATGTGTAATCCTACATCATAACATGAGGATATGAGTAATACTACCACAAGCCATATGTCTATGTGTGTGTTGGAAGTATATAAGTAGAAACAGATCAATCTAAATATAGCACAAAACTATAGGAGTGTCCAAAAATTATATCACTCATTTATTGTGGAGTGTATATGTTGAGGATTCAGCATGTTCTGCCAATGGCAAGTGAATGCATATGCATTGTGCTGATTAATTTCTCAACACTCCTCCATGCTCAAAAATGTCAGGCAATGTAGTTAGAAGAATTCAACACCTAATGACAGTAAGAAGTTATTAAACTTCTGATTGTCAAGATTCTTGGTTAAAAGATCAGCAGGATTTTCAGTACCTTTAATATTATACAAGAGGAATTTTTTGTCCTCAAGTAAATTGTGAATATAATAGTACTTAACATCCACATGTTTAGAACATTTTTTGGTAACCAGATTTTTGGCCCAAAATACTGAACCATGGTTATCACCAAATAAATGTGGTGTTTTCAATCTATCTTGATTGATACCAATTTCTTTGAGTAAGTTAACTGTCCACTCAATTTGTCAACTAGCATCTGACAAAGCCATGTATTTGGCTTCAGTTGAAGATGATGCTATGGTCTTTTGGCAACATGAATACCAAGCAACAGAAGCTCTGGCAATTCTAATAGAGAAGCCAGTGACTGATTTCCTGGCTTCTGGATCTTGTGCCCAATTGGAATCTGAGAACATGTTGATACCCTCATTTGTTTGTCTGTCATAGATGATGGCATATTTGGATGTGCTATGAAGGTAATGTAAAGTATGTAAGCTGGCTTTATAGTGTTTTCAAGATAGATTAAACATCTGTTGTGATAACTTGACAGTTGTAAAAGCAATATTGAGTTGTGATCTGATCATCAAGTACATCAAAGATCCAACCAGTTATTGGTAATGTTGCCTAAAATTGGCATTTGCAGGTTCTGTAGCTGATTTAAAAATAAAGTCTCTTGGTAATGGAGTAGACTCAGCTTTTTCAACAATGTTAAATCATTCAAGAACCTTATCAAGATAGGATTGCTGATCAATCATGATAACATGATTATGTCAGTCTTGAGTAAGATGCATTCCAAGGAATTCAGTTAAATCACCTAGGAATTGACATTCCCATTTTTCCATGAATGTTTCCATTTTTCAATGTAGAACTTTTGATCCATGCAGTCCTAAGAAAGCCACATCATCTACATAAAGTAGTGCAATGATAAGAGATTGCTCTCATATATCATAGTAATAATAGACTCCAGCACTGAGTGATACTTGGTTGAAGCCTAGTTCTTTCATTGATTTAGTTACTTCAAGCCACCATTGATGGCCAGCTTGTTTGAAACCATATAAGGCATGTTTCAAGCACCATACTTTGATTTCTTGTCCTTTTTGGATGAAACCTTCTGGTTGTCACATGTATATTTCTTCCTTAAGGTGTCCATAGAGATAAGCAGTTTTAACATCTAGACCATACATATCCCAGTCTTTGAGGGCAGCAACTGCAAATAGCAATCTTGCAGTCTCATATTGGACAACAGGAGAAAAAAGCTCATCAAAATTGATACCTTTGATTTGTGAGAAGCCTTGAGCAACTAGTTGAGATCTGAATCTGCCATCTGATTTGGGAGTGAATACCCATTGGTTGCCAATTGCTTTTCTTCCTTTTGAAAGATTGACTAATTCATAAACTTGCCATTTATGCAATGCATATAACTCTTTAAGACAAGCTTTGTACTACTTTTCATGAATCTCTTTAAGGAGTTTTGCTAAGTCTTTGAGGATTTTTGGGACATATGATACATTGACTTTATTTGCACAAAGAAAATTGATAAATCCTACTTCTCCTTCTTTACATAGTTTGTTCATGTAATGAACAAAATCTAGGTCAACTGAAGTCACACTATGTGAAGAATCAGTAGACAGCATTTCATTTTCAACATCTTCCATTGTTACTACAGGGCTTCATTTGCAAATATGCTTAAGTAATAGTTCTTCTTTTGGTGGAATCCATTCAAAGCCTTTATAATTACATAGTACTTGGACAGGGTGTTGATCTCCATATATGTTTCCAGGTTTAACTGGAACCCAATGTTCTTGTTGAGGACATGTATTAGAAGATATTTGACTCTGATGTTGCCAGGGTGGTAATGTAGCCTGACACATCTGAGAAGGCTGTGGTGGGCTAAATCTTGAAGGTGTTATTCTGGTACCTTGTTATCTTGGTATAGCCTTATCCTTTCAATGAGGTCCATATCCAGACATTCCAGGTATTGGACTTGATAATTTTTCCCTTGATGGGGAATCATCACCATGTTCTTCAAATTCTTCTAATCTTGGGGACTGAGGAACAGGGGGAGAGTCCATATATATGGATGATTATCACCTCTTTCTTTAAAGTCTTCCAAATATAAAGAAGGATCTCAATTTTGATTATCATTCAGATCAGTGCTAAGCACAGGTAAATGTCTTTCTAGATCAGGATAATCTTCTGGATCAGTGTATTCAAGATCTGAATCATGATCTTCTTTTGGATGATCATTGCTGTAATTCTTATTATTATTATCACCTGTTGGAGTTTCATGCCAATGTCTAGAATTAGGTGATTCATCATTGGATGATGACAATGAAGACAATGGAGGTATAGGAGTGGATGGTCACTCTGGAGGTGGAGACCTTCTATTATCCTATTTAGAAAATAGTATAACCTTGCTTTGAGGTGTTTGAGTTCTAGGATGAGAACTTGAGCATCTATGTCCTTCATGTTTTTTTTAGAACATTTGGGGAAAAACTGTTCATCAAAAATAGCCATTGGAGAAATGTATAAAACATTACCCTACAAATGACACATGAACAGGTAATTCTTTCTGTCTGGAGAATATCCCAGGAATATCATTAATTCTGACTTTGGGGATAACTTATAACTTATTCTGATGGACTTCTTGTGGTAAAAATACATATGTACCACAACCAAAGGTTCTGAATTTAGAAACATTGGGTTGTTCACCTGTTAAAACTTCTTGAGGGGTTTTCCAATTTAGTCATGACATAGGAGTGTGATTGTAAAGATAGCAAGCTGTGTCAATCACAAATTTCCACTAACCATTTGGAATACAGGCATAATGTCACATGGCTTCTGCCTTATCCATTAATGTACAGTTCAAGCATTCTGCTCTGCTATTCTGTTGGTGAGCATGTGGAGTGCTTGTCACATGGATAATCCCTTGAGAGCATAAGAAGGCTTGTAGCACTTCTACAATGTATTCTCCTCCTTGATCAGTATATAAAAACTTCACAGAACTACCTACAGTAATAGACCAGTCCATTGTACACCCAAAAAGTGTATAGCCCATTGCACACTCAAATGTTAACAAATTGCACTGGAATTTTGCACAACTATTAATATTGGTCTAATCTACATATCTTGTAGAAAAGTAAGTAATACATCAAGTGGTTGAGCTGTAATATGGAAAAACTTGATAGGATGACTTTTTAGCCAAATACAGAACACCTGTACAGTGTTATGGTTGGCCATGCCATAATACTCATGTGACACAGTTGTCAATAGCAGCAATGATAACCAGCATGACACACCTTATCACACTTCTTCCTCCATTGGGGCTGCAAAAGAGAACCTGGCTACAACAGTGAAATATCTGTCTGATAGCCATAAAAGCTGGTATATACTATTATACCAGTAATGGAGAAATATCTGAGCAGTTATTTCAATAGTGTGATGGAAACAGAAAGAGTGGCTACCAGATCTTAATTTCAAAAAAATCACACAGTTTATGACAAGTTCTGTTCTAGGTTTCAAAATGAAATTATTCATGAGGGTTGCATCATGGTATTGTATATACATGCCATAGCCATATCTCTGGTATATAAATTTGTTCAGACAGTGAGAGTTTCATTGGAAAACAACTGGTGTACAAGTGAATGGAGGTGTACATAAGACTAGTCTATTACTGTATATGTCTTGTGACTAAGGCAAGGAATTTTTTCATTACTGTCAGTGCTTTGGATTTCTTATGGAGTAAGTGAATCCAAGCATTTGAGGAGTAGTTATCTAAAATAGTCATTGCCCATTTATATTTTTGGTAACTAACAGTGGGCAATTCTAAGGTAGAGCCCACATGATATGGTGGTGATCATATGACTGTGACTGGTGGCACATGCTGTGACTAGCTGGGCAAACAACTACTGTTAATTTGTTGATAAGTGAGGCAGACACCTATGGTTCCCTGACCACCTCCCAACAAAAATGCAGTAGTGCATCAAATATAGGACATTTACTCAAAATCTATCTGCAACATAAGTTTCCAAACTATTATATCTACAACTTCTTGCAGCCAGAATCTTTTCTAAGGCCTTTGTCATTGTGCTATATATCTTTCTTTAGTTTTTTGGGGTGTTTGTCATGCTTTTCATCATGTGATCACCACTACATTGTGCAGTCCCTACCTTAGAAGATCCAAATAGATTCTTTCTAGAGGCCTAGATGCTCTCTCAAAGTTTACATTAAAGCTTTTCTGATGCATCTTTCCCATAGCACAATCTTTGCATAGTTTGCTATTATTTTTCAGGATAGTGACATTAGGAAAGCCAATCATACTTGTCTCAAAATGTTTGAGAATATAATCTAATGGGTGTCCCACACAACTATGAAGGACATTATAACCTGGCATAAAACTAGTTGCAAAAGCATGCATATTGCCTTGCTTTTTAATTACCTTGGACTTCACATAGTGTAAAGTACAAGAACAACCAATCATAGGTTTAGCAACTAGAATGATGTACTCATTATTGTCTGTGATGCTTGAGCAACTATCAGTTGTTTCTATTTTGGCACCAGCTTTAGTAAGTTGCCCAACTAATAATAATCATTCTCCACTATTTTGGAGATAATGAACTGGATATAGATATAATTGATTTAATATCCATGTTCTGTTATCTGTATTGATCATGGTTTCTATGAGAACAGTTCTATGACCTGGTGCTATCATTGGTTCACCAGCTGTATTAATAGTTATTGGTTCAGAGTAGAATTGGAAGTCAATGAAGTCTTCTATATAAGGTGTATAATGCCCTGATGCTCCTGAATCAAGTAACCAGATTGCATTGTAGTCATCCATATGTATTTCTTTATCAGACACTTGGACCAGTGCTTGTGATCAATCAAGAGGAGGTTCATGAATAATGTATACATTATTGAAACAAAATGTGTTTACACACATCTAAATGAAGTTGTTACATGAATCTGAGTTATTAAAAGAAATATTTATGAGCCATCTATGTATCTGCTCCTGTAGTGGTAGATGCTCATCTCCTCTTTCTCCTAAAACTCCATCTAGGTTCCTTACTGACCCTGCTGATGTTTGGCCTTTGCCCTGCACTTCTTGCTAAGCTTGACCTTCTTTCTGGTCAGAAGAGTGGTCACAGGTCTGTGATAGGAGATGATCAGTATCACATGATAGTGATAAAGAAATAGAAACATACCCCATTGACTTCTTCTTGAAGTCACTCCCATAATCTGTCTCACTATCAGCATCAAAGTTGACATCAGAGAAGTGACATGGACTGGCAACAAGAGGTGAGTGATCTTCAATATCACTCCTGATGATGTTGACCTCATTATTTGGATGAGAGGCTCTGGAAAGATGTGGAGAAGAAAGCAGAACTGGTGGAGCATCAACTGATGAGGTCAAAGGCACCATGGCTTCATCCCATTCACACTCTGTTAAAGCATATGAGTAGAGTACTTCCCTATCTTCAGGATTGGAAGGATAACCTTGTAGGTTCCAATCAATTATGGCAAGAGCATTCTGTAATTCTGAAGGGCTCTGTATGCCAGTACAAGTGATTAAGTAGTGAATTAATCTTAATCCACTGATGGGGTTGATACTCACATGCAGGTTAGTTTCATACTGATCAGGGATGACACCAAAAAGAATTAGATGGTTCATCAGATCTTGATAGAATCAACTTGCATGAGGGATGGAGCACTCCTCCTTTGCCCTGGACTTGCCTTTTGCAGCATGACAATCTGCTTCTTTCTTCTTCTATTCCTCATGTTCCCTGAGAGCTTCTTTGACTATGTCATAGAGTTGCTCAGGTTGCTACATGGGAGCTGACAATGGCTTCTTTGGGTTTTTAGTCTATTTGTGTTATGATTCAAAAGTCAAATATATTTTATATATTCACAATTATGATTTTCTTTATCTTTTCTTTGTATGTTTTCTTT